>JAVYIG010009546.1:28746-77366 GCA_035222895.1 Strongylocentrotus droebachiensis
GGAGTACGGCATTTCTTGACATTTTTACCTCTGACAATTTTACCTCTGACATTTTACCTCTGACATTATTTCCTCTGACATTTTTCATCAGCAATAGTGATCTCAGTTTAGGACAGGTTCAGTGACCCAATCAAAATTTTATACCAAGTGTCTCTCTAACTTCCTCGGTCTTGAGCCATCCGTTGCAGCGTGTCATACCCCTGTTGCTCCACATTCTCTGATTACATCGTCTAGAAAGCCTTTACGAGGTCTTCCCTTCTCTTCTTTCCATGAATACGACCTTCTATGACTCTGAGCATCAAGCCCTCATCATGCCGCATTTTTGTGTCTAAGCCTTTTCTTCTGTCTCTCTCTAATCGTTTGAATCAGCACCCGCTTTTCTTGAGCTCGATGCAACACCTCTTCATTCGAAACTTTGTCCCTCCAAGACACAACTAGTAATTTGCGCCAGCTCCATATTTCGACCGCCTCCAATCGCTGCATGTCCTTTTTAGTGAGTGTCCAGGTCTCTGCCCCCATACAGCACATTTTTATCTCTGACATCTTTACCTGGTACCCCAAGCCAATCAATCCAGGTATTTACCAAGCGCCAATATCTAGTTGCCTAATCAAAGGCGCAGATGAGATACCCAAAACGTCTGTCCATGATTCACCAAATATATGTGTAATATAAAGCAATATCTAGTAGTCGTGGGCCAGAGGGGGCTACCGTGCACCCCCCCCCTATGATCCTACTTTTTGGGTGTCATTTTGTTCATTAGGATCTATTTTATCAGAAAAAAGATGTTCCCAAGAAAAAAACTCATTTGGACAATGTTTTTTTGCCCCGTATTTGAAGATATGTAAAAATATCATTTTTTCGTGTTTTGCACACTTTCTTAAGGTTTGTGAATTATGTGCTTACGTTTTAGCCTATTTCTCAGCAAATATAAGTATAATCTCCACCAAATTAATAAACAATCTTTGTAAACTATACAAAAATAGGCAGACAAAATTATTTTAATTTATTTCATTGTCTTCAATTACTAATGACCTCATAAATGTTGCATATATTTTGATATGCATATTTCTGTCTCAAAATCTGTCAAAATCACCTGAAAGTTGTTTTTTGTCTGCTATTATCATAAAATAAGTATCATAACCCTTTAATTTGATGTAAACTTATTCATTGATATGTTATCTGATGTTTTCCGCAAAAAAAATTCAGTCAACTCATGTACACGCTGTTTTTTTCTCCTTATTTTGTATGTAAACATATCAGTTTTTCGTGTATTGTACACTTTCTTAGGGTTTGTGAATTATGTGCTTACATTTTACCCTGTTTCTCGGCAAATACAAGTCTAATCTCCACCAAATTAATATGAAATCTTTGTAAATTATACAACAAAAGGCAGACAAAATTATTTTAATTGATTTTATTGTTTTCAATTATTAATGACGTCATACATTTGCATATATTTTGATATGCAAACTTCTCTCTCAAAATCTGTCAAAATCACGTGAAAGTTGTATTTTGTCAGCTAGTATCATAAAATAAGTGTTCTAACCCCTTAATTTGGTGTAAAATTATTCATTGATATGTAATCTGATGTTTCCCGCAAAAAAAATTCAGTCAACTCATGTAGACATTGTTTTTTCCCCCTTATTTGAGGATATGTAAAAATATCAGTTTTTAGTGTTTTGCACACTTTCTTAGGGTTTGTGAATTATGCCGGGAATTATGTGCTTAATACACTTTACCGTTTCTCAGCAGATATAAATCTAATATCCACCAAATTAATAAACAATCTTTGTAAATCATACAACAATAGGTAGACAAAAATTATTTTTATATATTTTATTGTCTTCAATTATTAATGAGATCATAAATTTGCATATTTTTTAATGTGCAAATTTCTGTTTCAAAACCTGTCAAAATCACGTAAATGTTGTATTTTGTCAGCTAGTATCATGAAATAAGTTTTCTAGCCCCCTAATTTCTTGTAACATTTTTCATTGATTATGTTATCTGATGTTTCCGCAATTCAGTATCAGTCAACTCGTATGCACACCCCCCCCCCCTCCCCCCTGCATATTACGATTATAATGTACATTTAATCCGGGTTTGATAGCAACTCCTCTGGTACAGTCCACGAATCACCAAGTCCTGCCAGAGGTTTGACAAATTTGTTGCGTTGCTGCAACAGTTTGATTGGCTTGACTTTGCCAGTTCCTTTAAAGGCGCTTGTGGAGTCACAGCCTGAGAAAGCATGTAGTTCAAGGAGTGCTGTGCAATACTCAGGGGAGGAACGGGTTGGCAAAATGAGTGACATCTATGAGCCGCTGCTTGTTGCCTCTCCTTGTATGGAATTGTAATGTAATGTCTGGAGTGAGATGAGCGTAATGAAGCAATATAAAAAATATATCACTGTTTGGGCTTCTGATCTGCACATGATCACCGCCTTGCTCCTTCACCGTATTGGCAGTAAAGGATCACGCGTGAATCTGTTTCTTCTTGGGTTGAGTTGAGAGATGGAATCTCAGAACGCAGTGTCTCTCTCCCATTCTGAGAAGTGAGCAGTTGGGCTTCTCCTTCTTACTATGGTGCAGGATTAATACAAGTTTGGCTGACATATCATGTATACAGTTTCCAGCAGGTACATTTTCGTACAAGTCTACAAGTTTAACAAAATGCATCGTGAATTTGGCAGGAAAACAAAACCATTTTAATTTGAGGGCCGATTTAAAGTATATTTCTGTCAGGTTTTTCAATCACAAACATGATGTTATTATATAGAGTTACACTGTGTTATATTTAACTCAACACATATATTAATTTCTGCAATTTGAAACGTACGTATTGCATAACAGTCGAAAGCACATCACAAAATACCTGGCTAGATATATCTCAACGTTTACTATATGTAGGCCTACTATCCGACAATCCCACTCGATAAACAAAAATACTCATGCAACTGCATTGATGAATGAAACATTACCATACATCTCTTATTGAAATGAGAGTCGCCGTTACAGCTACATCGTAACGCAAGTGCTAAAGTTGGACCGGGTCAGCCCTATTAATCATTGAATGTATTATCTTCAACATTTTTCAGAACAATAATAGCCAGCTAAGTATTTACAAAATATTTCACAGTTTTGAATGAGTTGCCCAATTAATTCACAGATTGTTTTTCTTCTTCCTCAGGTCGTGTCCTTGAGTTGTCAATGATGGCTACTTCCTTGAAGCAAGCTGTCCAAAACTTGCATAAGAACCTCGAGTGTCCTGTCTGCCTGAGATTCTTCAAGGATCCCAAGATCCTGACCTGCTCCCATACCTTCTGCAAGGGTTGTCTTGAGACTCTCCTGGAGTCTCGTGGAGAGCTGTTGTGTCCTACGTGCAGGGAGGAGACTTCGGTTCCCGGTAGAGACGTGGGTAGACTGCAATCAAACATAACAGTCAGATCACTTGTTGAAGATGTGGAGACCCAGGGCCAGGTCTGTACCAACTTTAATCAAAAAAACGAATCATTGCAAAGAAAATGGAACAAATGTCGAAAACATCCGACCGACGATGAGGCATATTTTTGTCTCAGCTGTAACAAGTATGTCTGCTGCAAGTGTGGCATATTAGAGCATGCAAAGAAGGCTCACACTATCCTGGAAGCAGGCGAACATGAAACTGAGCAAAAGAATCACGTCGAGAAACTTGCATCTAAAGTGGATGCAAAGATACGCAACGTTGACAAGTATCTTACTTTTGTTGAAGACCAGCGTAAAAAGATGCGTAACGTACAGGAAAAACTTAATGATGAAATAGATGCGGCTTTTGAGGAATCAGTTGAGAAATTGAAGGAAAGAAAGGCGGTGTTGAAAAATGAAATTGAGCACAAGCTAGGGAAACTTAGGACTTCGTTGGGAAACATGGAGACGCCGATTCGTAACCAGATAGACGAGATTAAGAAGGTTCTGGACTTGGTTAAGAATGGTCTTAATTTTCCTCTTCAGACAGAGGCTCCGACCTCACATAAAGCGATGTGTCAACGGCTGGAAGAGCTTTTAAACTGGATTAGGACAGATGAGGAGCTGCCCAGGAGAACAGCTGAGGAAGGTGAAAGAACTGGCTTCAGGAGTCAGGGATCGGATGGACTCCAGTTGGGCCAGCTAACACATACGAAGTCTAAATGGGTTCTTCGCACGGAAGCTCCACTGCCTGATGGGAAAAGCATGAGTGGGATGGTAATATCACCAAACAATGAGATGGCCGTTGGTTGTCCCCAGGGAGGAATATTCAAATATTCTTCTGAGGGCATCATACAAGATACCGTTCTGAAATGTGTTAGAGTTAGAGACTTACACTTCATGCCTAATGGTGGATACGTCATACGCGACACTCATAACAGAATTTCCTTGTACACAAAGCATTGTGAAAAGCTTGATGTAACGTTTAAGACGATAGGTGTTGCGAGAGGTAACTATGGTGGTTTTATAGGCAAGGATGGGCTGATCTTCATAGGTTACGATGAAAGCAAGAACATACAGGTATTTAAGCAAGAAGGGGGGGAGGCAATGAGAGAGATAACATGTAAGGGATTTGTACCACGCCAGATGCTTGCGATGCCATCCAGTCAAGCGATTCTCGTTGCCCATGTGTTATACTACAACGTACAAGTGATCAACGATGTGTCTGGTGCTATCATTCATAGCATCAGCAAAGATGGTGATATCCCTTACCCTGCTGTGTGTCAGGATGATTCAGTTATCATTGCATGGCTTAAGCCACATCAGGGTCTGCTGAGCATCGACCAGTACACAAAAGAGCTCAAATACATCAAAAACATTCTTATTGATTTCACGATAATAAAATCAAATAATCGGGATTACATTTTGCAAGCATTCAAGACGGGAGAGATTGCTTTCTGCACTCGTGATAGGCTTCACATCTTTCATGAGACATGGGAGTAAATTTCAGTTTTGCAGATGAAACGTGGATTTGATCAAACTTACAACACTCAACCATTTTAGATTGTTATTCGGTCAAATGGAATTAATGCACCATAGAAATGTTATCTGCTCTTGCCTGGTCTCCGTTGTCACAGCTCATAATAGTCACCAACATACACCAGATCAAAATATATATTCAGGCACCTTGTTGTCTGGAGGATATTTGGGTACCTCGCTGTCTACTATAATTAGGATATATGGTTAATAGTAATCTTAGTAATAATGTTGATACAAATTATTGTTATCATAATTTTGATACTAAGAATAGTAATAATAATAAAACATAATAATTACAGTAATAATAATAATAATAATAATAATAATGATATCAATAGTAATATAGTGCAGTGGTGTAGTCAATGAATGCTTACTGGCACTGCCTGTAAGAAAATATTTTTTGTTATTGTACTTAATCTTTGTCATTATGATCTCACTGTTTACTTATTACTCATTTTGATTCCTGTAATTTTGATGTTTGCTTTTACTACTGTACAAAACCTGTAATTTGGCTTTCGAGCCGCGATTAGATTTTATTTCAATACACCGTTAGTACTACTACTACGAACCTCTTTGGCCGAATAATATTTTGAGATGATGGTTCATCGAATGTCGGAACTATACAACTCCCGGATGCAGTCCTTTCATCCTTTCAATGTCCCTGCCTTCCAAGCCTGTCCCGAAGTGTAATTTAAATTAAATTATTATAACGCTATCATAATGTTGACTGATTTCATTATGCCGTCGTCAGTAGACTATGTAACGTTAACGCTTACGAAGTATCACGGCGTTGCGCTCATTATTGCAAATGGCAGTTATTTCATAGACAGATGTAGGTAGATTATCAAAGTCAAAGACGAGGGGAGGAGGTAGCACACCTTCTAATCGATTGAAAGCATACATTGTAAATACGATACACAGTCATGCATTCACGCTATTACGGGGGATGAGCAGCGGCCCCTTTCCAATGCTATTTGTAATACTGAAAAGATTCTCTAAGTGTCCATGGTATAGTGGCAACGTAAGCAAATTAAAATATTACAATGTATCCAAAAGCGTTTGTTTTGAAATATGCAAGGAGAATTATAGATATGCGATTTTTCCAAAGTCGTTTACTTATTTCATATATTGGTTATCATGGTATTTGTGTTTCTTTGTTTGTTTTGTTCCAAGGATACTTTTATAATTTAGAACCTCATTTATTTGTATATACCCATAGTCGTTTACTGGATCTGTACGTATAACATTTATTACTTTTAAGGGGTCTTATGCTGTAAAATCCCTAATTCCCGTTACCTTTTCTATCTTTCTTAGCTTATTATGCATTTATATTTCACTTATTCATTCGGCTAGGTTTATTACAATTTCCTTTGACTCAGTCCAAAGACTGATACTTTTAAGATTAACATATTTGCATTGTTCAAAATTATATAAAAGAATTCAATACATTCGCAAAAATGGACAAGGAACAAAACTAATATTTGAAATTAAGAAGAATTTTGTCACCTATCGCACCTCAAATCTATAATAAACTGAAACAAATATTTCCAATTATAAAGACAGAAAACGAAAAATTAAAAGGAACAAGCTGGGGAACTCGACAGAGAGAAGAGAGAGAAAAAGATCTTTTGTGAAAATGTAACAGATTTAAGAGTGCCATTTCATTTGTTCATGGTTCATGGTTCACATTATAATCCTAATACAAGCGACTTAATGATTTGTATATCGATATGAAAACAGATATAAATACCTTTACTGTGTCCGTTGCAAGGTAAACATAGTAAATATGACAATGGAACCGATGAATTAGTTTGGAACTCTAGATCATGTTTTACATCGCTGCACTATACCGGTAGCAAATAGCAAGGACCAAACTCTGTATAAAGGGGGAGGGGGAGAAGGATTTTATTTCAGTGTATAGCCCAACGATGTGAACAGAACACACCTATGTTGTGAATTGCATGTTCAATTTAAATTAAATTGACTTATTTAAGGATTATAAAGGAATGTTATATTTTGATTGGCTCTATGTCCTTTATGCTGTTTGTATAGACTTATAATTTTGGTATATATGAATAAACTATTTGAGCTATTATTTGTCGCATACGTATAACATGTATATATGTACGAGATCCATTACAATTTTTAAGAATTCCTTGATATATTTTGAATTGGAAAGGAAGTCAGTGTATTATACCTTAATTTCTACTACATGTATTATATCTTGTTATTCTGATATGCGTTCAATTTAATTTTGCCCCTTCCTTACTAGGTTCATGATTCTTTCATAGTAGATTAAGTAACTTCAGTTATTATCTTTGTACGAGCATGGAGACATCTATGCATTATTGCGTTATAAAAGCATCATTATTATTATGATGAAATTATGTCAGTTATCATGTTCCATTCAAATAATGGTACATATTTCATATTTAATTCAATCGTGTTTTCTTAAATAAAACAGAAGGAATAAACTTGAAGTATGAATTTGGGAACTGACATTTCCAGAAAATAGTCCTATGTCCAGTGGCATTGGTGTGAAAAGGTAACCCAAAAGAAGTGAAAGACCGAGTCATCAAAAGTATAGATTTTAGAGAATACATGCAGGAGGTATGTGAAAGCTTCTGTAGATGATAATCGGATAATAATATCGGTGGTTATAAAGGCAAGCGTAAAGGTCAGCAATAAAAAAAGAATCGAAAAAACCAGAAGACGACTTTTGCCATGATAATGATGTTCCATCAATATTAGCATGAGTGCAGACCTTTCTTACCCCAGCGAATGACGTCATACTGTCTTCAGCATTCTTAGCATCAGACTCGTTTTCGAGTTTTCATCAAATACTGAGGGCCTTTAAGTTTTGAACACCAAAACGGTTTCAATCGGTGTTTTGTTAATAAAGTGGACCTCTTGTCGCTAGCTGGGGGTGGGGGGGGGGGGGGGGGTGGGGGTGCCCCTTTAGTTACGGGCCTGCATAGTGACTAAAAATGATGTCAAACATTCTAAAATTTATGGGATAACTACCTCACCCCACGACTCCTTTGGGATAGCTGCTTCATTCAGTTATGGATTGTATCCCTTGAATTCACTAAACTATATCGACTCTCACGATCATAACAACATTTACATGGCTCATACACAAGGGAATCGGCATGTATGGAGGTGTCCAAAGCATCAATGGTCTAAAAAAAAAAATTAAAACAATGGAATTTAATATATGCATTGAGCATTTACCACAGACTATAGAGAAATTTGAATAATCATTGTTCAACCGAAAAGACCTTATCCCGAATTACCGAAGACATCCAGTTCAAGAAAAATATATAGAAGAACAGGTTTTTTTATCGAAGAAATAACATACAGGGTGAGGGGGGAGGGGGGGGGGGTATATCTTGTCTCAATATAAAATGGTGTGTTTTATATTTAAGAGCACTTATATCCCGCCCCCCCCCCCCCCCCCCCCACTCAGGTTTCAAAATGACCGCATGCGTGTTGCCAAAATGTCCTTTTCGTAACAAAAGAAAAAGGTCGAGCCGTATTGACTTTACACACCGGACTTTTGCTGAAAAGGGGGGGGGGGGGTGCGGAAAAAGGCTCGTATACAAAAGAAAAAGGTCGAGCCGTACTGACTTTACACACCGGACTTTTGCTGAAAAGGGGGGGGGGGGGTCGGTTGGAACACGCATATGCGTACCCTAAATAACACTGAGAAGGGGGGGGGGGGGGCCGGGACTTATATGCAATATACCACCAACAATACTGTCTTTAAAAAAGAATAACTACCGGTAGATTAGATTATAAAAAATGGGAAACTACTGACATAGCCTCTTGCTGATGACATGACGGTTATTTGATTTCCCGTCAAAGGTACCAAGCGGCTGCAGCCTCCTAGCCCCTCTATCAAATACTCTTGATGGAGAATGAGAGAAAAAATCGATGAAAAAATTGTTTTCCAAGAGTGTTATTATTATATATTATTGCAAGATTAATCATTATCTATAAGTTTCAAATGAAAGAGGGCGCAATATAATATAAAGAAAAGAACAAAATCAATCTTCGTTAATTTAGCGTATACGCAATCGAAACTCGGACAGACACTTGTTCGACGACGACCCGGCGAAATTACTTTGAGTATATCATGATTTTCAGAGAATTTCCTAGGAACTGAAAGTTACCTTAATTTGTCCAACTGGACATGGTTTCTAGAATATGCATGGCCATCCTTTCAAATCCAAGGGTCTCTCAGTCCAGGAAAGCAGAGGGGGTGTATCAAAATAACTTTCCTGACCTATTTTTATTTTCTGGGGAGGGGTACCGCCGATAAACTCCTGACTATTTGGTACACACAGAGCAAACAGAGAGAAGGAGTTATCTGAACAATAGCTAACACAATGCATTCACACTCCTCGATCATCAGTTTCAATTTCAGTTTGATTTATTGGTCATGCACAATACAAAGTACGATTGGCATAACAATTGTTCTCTGGCTGTTTCCATAGAAATATCAAGTTTCAAATAAGCATATATAAACATAGAATCTCAAAAGAGGATAATAAATTACGTATACTTACATGTATAAGACATACATATATGAATGATTTAACATAGCAATACATGTGCATAACAAAGTAAGCAGGAAATAGATAAACACACCACAGTTCCAGACAACAAAGCGCAGTAGAATACATTACATATACAGGTAAACCAGAAAAAACATATAGCAGATAGTTAGAAATAGAGAGAAACAAAAGTAATTGGAGCGGAGATAAAAGAAAACAGAACAAAGTAAAGTGTAGTAAGAATGAGAGAAATGAAGTCGAAGGAAGCAAGAACTGAACAGAATTGAGGTAAGGGTTGAAACATGATGGAGGGAGAGGTGGTAGAGAGGAGAAGCAAGGATAGTGTACGAGAGTAAAATTTGGTTGTAAAAGATCAGAATGGAAGAACAAATGAAGGAAAGTAAAAGAGAAATGAGATGAAAGTAGCAAGATATGTGTAATACAGCATTAAAAACGTTATTAAAAGTATACTAATAGATAGTTCACCCAGTTGAGTTTCAATGTGCATAATACCTCAATGAAATACAGATATTAGGTACGCATAACTCGAGTATGGCATTAGCAAATAGATATGACCGTAATCAAACAGTACCAGTGCCAGGTAGTACCAGTGTTTATTCAAAAAAATATTCATGAGCGGGAATTACACCCCTATTAAAAAGGGGAAGAAAAAAAAATCATACTTTAAATATTTAACTTGTTATGACAAGAGAGATTGCTGAGATGTGCGTGGGTAAACGGTTCGCTGTGCAAAGGTTAAATATAATGTTTTCTGTTATGAATATCAGTGGGAACTCCCACTCAATTAAAAAAAAAATTACCCACACAACTGCATTGCTGAATGAAACATTATCATATGCCTCTTACTGAAAGCAGAGTCGCCGTTAGAGCTACTTTGATCGTAATGTAAGTGCTAAAGAAGAAGCGTACAGTAATTGCATAATGTTGTACCGGGAAGGCCCTATTAATTATGGAATGCATTATGTTTAACATTTTTCAGTGCAATAATAGCCAGCTTTATAGTATTTACAAAATATTTCACACTTTTATTTGAGTTGGCCAATTAATTCACAATTGTATTCTTCTTCCTCAGGTCGTGTGCTTGAGTTATCAATGATGGCTACTTCATTGAAGCATGAGGCTTTCCATAAGAACCTCGAATGTCCTATCTGCCTGAGCTTCTTCAAGGAACCCAAGAACCTGACCTGCTCTCATACCTTCTGCAAGGGTTGTCTTGAGACTCTCCTGGAGTCTCGTGGAAAGTTGTCGTGTCCTACGTGCAGGAAGAAGACTTCGGTTCTTGGTGGAGACGTGGGTAGACTGCCATCAAACATAACAGTCAGATCACTTGTTGAAGATGTGGAGACGCAGGGCCGTGTCTGCTCCAACAGTAATCAAGAAAAAGTTTCATTGCAAAGAAAATGGAACAAATGTCGAAAACATCCGAACTACGACGAAGAATGTTTTTGTCTCAACTGTAACAAGTATGTCTGCTGCAAGTGTGGCCTATTAAAGCATGCAAAGGATGCTCACACTATCCTGGAAGCAGGCGCACATGAAACTGAGCAAAAGAATCACGTCGAGAAACTTGCATCAGAAGCGGATGCACAGATACGCAACGTTGACAAGTATTTTACTTTCATCGAAGACCAGCGTAAAAGGGTGCACAACATACAGGAACGACTCAATTGCGAAATAGATGCGACTTTTGAGGAATTAGTTGAGAAATTGAAGGAAAGAAAGAGGGTGTTGAAAAATGAAATTGGGCACAAGCTAGGGAAACTTAGGACTTTGTTGAGAGACATGGAGAAGCCGATTCGTAAGCAGATATACGAGATTAAGAAGGTTCTGGACTTGGTTAAGAATGGTCTTAGTTTTCCTCTCCAGACAGATGCTCTGACCGCACATAAAGCGACGTGTGAACAGCTGGAAGAGCTTCTGAACCGGATCAGGCCAGATGAGGAGCTGCCCAGAAGAACCGCTGAGGAAGGTGAAAGAATTGGCTTCAAGAGTCAGGGATCGGATGAACTCCAGTTGGGCCAGCTAACACATACCAGGGAGGTCCCTACACATACAAAGTCTAAATGGGTTCTGCGCACGGAAGTTCCATTACCTGCTGGAAAAAACATGAAGGAGGTGGTATTGTCACCAAAGAATGAGATAGCTGTTGGTTGTGGAGATGGAGGAATAGTCATATATTCTTCTGAGGGCATCATACAAGATACCGTTCTGAAATCGGTTAATGTTGGTGCCTTACACTTCATGCCTGATGGTGGATACGTCATACGCGACACTCATAACAGAATTTCCTTGTACACAGAGATTTGTGAAAAGCTTGATGTAACGTTTGAAACAAAGGATGTTACGAAAGGTGTATGTGGTGGTCTTACTGTAGGCAAGGATGGGCTAATCTTCATAGGTTACGATGAATGCACGAAAATACAGGTATTTAAGCCAGAAGGAGGGAAGGCAATTAGAGAGATAACGTGTGACGGATTTGTACCAAACGAGATGTTTGCGCTGACATCCAATCAAACGATTGTCGTTAGTACGAGTACATCTAATTTCCACTTTCCGTCTCAGGTAGAAGTGATCAACGATGTATCTGGTGCTATCATTCATAGCATCAGCAAAGGTGGTGATTACTCTTACCCTGCTGTGTGTCAGGATGATTCAGTTATCATTGCATGGGTTAAGCGTGATCGGCGTCTAGTGAGCATTGTTCAGTACACAAAAGAGCTCAAATACATCAAAAACATTCTCACTGATTTCAAGATAACGAAATCATATTACGGCTTTTTGCAAGCATTGAATACGGGAGAGATTGCTTTCTGCACTCGTGATACGTTATATATCTTCCATGAGACATCCTGTGCAGAATTGTGATTTAAATCAAATAGTCGGTCTAGACTCTGCTCTATTATAATGCTATCATTATGTTGACCAATTTTATTATGCCGTCTACAGTGGACTACGTGACGTTTATGCTTATTTAGTATCAAGTTGTTGCGCTCATTATTGCAAATGGCTGTTATTGTGTAGACAGATGAAGGTAGATAATCAAAATCAAAGACGAGGGGAGGAGGTAGCACACCTTCTAATCGACTGAAAGCATACATTGCAAATATAATACACAGCCAGGCATATTCCTGCTATTACGGGGGCTGAGCAGCTGCCTTCTTTAATGATATGTGTAATACTAGAAAGATTATCTATGTGTTCATGGTAGCGGCAAAGTATTGTTCTCAAAATATTACAATGTATCAAAAAACGTTTGTTTTGAAATATGCAAAGAGAATTATAGATATGCAATTTGTCCAAGGTCGTTTAATTATTTCTTTCTCGTCTCTCTTTTCGCCTCTTCTATCCGACATAATTTTTTTTTTCAACTGTACAGTGTATCTACCATCTATATGTACATGTAATAACATACAGTTGTATTTGTATTTCTTGGCATGCATAGCAGTGTTTCATATATGTAACAGTACTAAGCACAGGTGCAATATGTATCATCTCCCACTGAACTGTTCCTCTCTTCCTCTCTCTCTCTCTCTCTCTCTCTTCCCCTTCCCCTTTCTCCCTTTCTCTCTTTCGTTCTCTACCTTGTCTCTCCTCTTTGCCATCCAGTAGGATGTACGTTTAGTTTATGTCTGCTACCAAAAAAAGACATTTTTATCTGAAATTCTTAACAATTGATGAATAATTGATTTTAGATCTTGGCTGTGACATTAATGTGACATTAATTGTTGTCATGTACCTTTTCTGCAATTTATTTAAGTTAGTATTGTCTGTTGGGAGTCAGGGGAGTACAAATAATCAAATAATTCCCCTGGCTCACAACAGAGAGGGTAAATTATATTGCATTGTTATGTTATCTATGTTATTTTGTAGTTTTTTGTCTATGATATGTTAATAATGTATTGTTATATTTTATACAAATGTGAGCCATAAGACGATTTGTATGCCTTCATTTTATTTTGTGCATGATAATAAATTAATTCAATTCAATTCATTTATTTCATGTATTGGTTAAGATGGTATTTGTGTTTCTTTGTTTGTTTTGTTAACGATACTTTTATAATTTTAGAACCTCATTTATTTGTATATACCCATAGTTGTTTACTGGATCTGTACGTATAACATTTATTACTTTTAAGGGGTCTTACGCTGTAAAATCCCTAATTCCCGCAACTCTTTCTATCTATCTTTGCTTATTATGCATTTATATTTCACTTATTCATTCGGCTAGGTTTATTACAATTTCCTTTGACTCAGTCCAAAGACTGATACTTTTAAGATTTACGTATTTGCATTGTTCAAAATTATATTAAAAAAATTAAATACATTCACAAAAATGGACAAGGAACAAAACTAAGATTAGAAATTAAGAAAAGTTGTTTCACCTATGAACGCACCTCAAATCTATAATAAATTTAAACAACTATTTCCAATTATAAAGACAGAAAATGAGAAATTTAAAGGAACAAGCTGGGGAACTCGACAGAGTGAAGAGAGAGAAAAAGATGACGGGCCTTTTGAGAAAAGGTAAAAGATTCAAGAGTGCCATTTTATTTGTTCTTGGTTTACATTCGAATCCTAATACACGCAGCTTAATGATTAGCTTTATTTTTATTGGGCATATATTATGTATACATATTTATATCGTTACACAAATATTTAGAAATGTCGTACTATGTGCGTTGCAAGGTAAACAGAGTACATATGACAGTGAAATAGATACCGATGATTTAGTTTGAAACTATAGATCATATTTTAGATCGTTACACTATAATCCAGTAGCAAGGAACCTCCGATGTATAAAGGAAAGGGGGAGAAGAATGTTATGTTAGTCTATAGCCCAACGTTGTGAATTTAATGTTCTATTTAAATTTATTTTTACTAATTTAAAGATTAATTATTTCATGTCATATTGATTTGCTCTATGTACGTTTATATTGTTAGACTTGTAATGTTGGTGTATATAAATAAACAATTTCTGCTTTTATTTGTCGCATGTGCATAGCATGTATGTACGAGATCCTTTACAGTTTTTAAGAATTCCCAGTTATATTTTGAATTGGAAAGGAAATCAGTGTTTTATTTACCTTAATTTATAAAAAAAAAAATTATCTAGGTATTCTAATATGCATTAAACTTAAAATTCCCCTACCTTACTAGGTCTATGATTCTTTCATTGTAGATTAATTAACTTACTTTATTATCTTTGTAACAGCATACAGACATCCCTGCATTATTGCGCTAAAAAAGCATAATTATTATTATGATGAAATTATGCCATTTATCATGTTCCATATAAATTATGTTACATATTTCGTAATTATTTCAATAATGTTTTCTCAAAGATAATAGAAGGAATAAACTTGAAGTATGAATTTGATCACTGAAATTTCCAAAATAGTTCTTTGTCCACTGACGTTAAAGAAAAACAATCCTAAAGAAGTGAAAGATCGAGTCATCAAAAGTATTGATTTAAATAATACATGCAGGAGGTATGTGAAAGCTTCTGGAGATGATATTCGTATAATAATGTCAGCGGTAAAAATGGTAGGCGTAAAGGTCAGCAATCAAGAAGAAATCGGAAAACCAGAAGACGACTCTTGCCATGATAAAGATGTTCCATCGACATTAGTATGAGTAAAGACTATCCTTTCTCCAGCGAACGATGTCATACTGTCTTCAACATTCTTTGCATAAAACGACAGACTCGATTTCGAGTTTTCATCAAAATCTGAGGGCCTTTAAGTTCAATCTGCTTGCTTTTCTTCGTCGTCGACGAAGAAATATTTCCTTTCAAGCCAACATTTCCCAGGGACTTAGTTATTTCCCCTTTACTATATTTATCATGTTCAAGAGTTTAATCGGAGTTTGAGTGTGATTTGAAGGCATCGTCCATATTAAAAGTCATCTCTATCTGTCGCCCTCTTGGTCAACATGCCATGGACTTGGAATTGATACAAGACTCTTCTCACCAACAAAGCTCTCTGAGTTATAACCTCAATGATTGCATATGATAGGGCGTATATAATAAAAATACTATTATCTATAAATAATGATGATGATGATCATGCATGATCAAAATAATGACAATAATGATAATAATGATAGTACTAATACTTTGATTCGTTATGACGATGATGCTGATGATAAGGATAATATGAACAATAATAATATTTTGAGTTGTGCCACAAGAGAGAAGAGACTCTCAAGTTTCGAGAAAAAAACCCAAGAAATTAATGATTTTGTGTACACGACAACGGAAGAGTTTTTTATGAATACGTCACAATCCACTGACCAAATAGCCAATTTGAGATTCGAATAGTTTTAGTGATCTGATATGTAAAACATTAGTCCGTTTTATTTCAAACTTTCACCAATCTGACTCTGACCTTATTACGAAGATTGGATTGCCCTTAGATACCATGTTTCTAAGCGCATGGTACTGTATGGATCCTAATAAAGAGATACCAGAGAGAGAGGAGAGAGGGAGATGACATGTAGAGAAAGAGGATTATGATGCTCATCGCAAGTGGCAAAGCGTGGGCTAATTTGTTTTAAATTCTTTTCAGTCACGGCACCCTTTTAATAAATTAGAAATAAAAAGCTTCGCGTCACCCCAATCCCAAATTCATCACAGAATATCTATTTAGCAACACTCGGCACTCATCGAGTGCGATGTACACATGGGTTTACGGGCAAATTCTTTCCTAAAATTTGTAAGCGAGCTAAACGAGTGATACAAAAAATAACGACATTTTTGTTAGGGCATTTGTTTCAATTATTTTTTAAATAACAGACTACTTTTTAATTAACAAATAATGCTGCGGGCACCTCACCATCTTCGAGTATACATGAATTAAATAAAAAGACAATTTTCTATCGTCAAACTCCTTTTTCAGCATGAAATTACATACTTAAGCGTTTTCTAATAATTAGTTTAACGACATTTTATTCCATAATATTTTGACAATAACTAAATTTCTTTCCCGGCACCTTTAGAGGTGTTTAGCGTTACCCCAGGGTGCCATGGCACCCCGGTTAAAAAACGCTGCTATAGAGAGCAAGACGGATGGAAAAGATGGCTGCTACAGGTGCTACACCTTCATACATGACCTCAATCTGCACGTACGTTAATACGCGTGAGGTCAAGAACATAAATATTCATTAAACTGACACGACGTCATTAATATGCATATTCATGACCTTCTTGTAGATGTGCCAAATTAGAGGCAACCTCCCACCTTCCTGCTTTAAGGTAATCCACCTTCCGTCTTGCTCTCCATCGCAGCGTTTTTCAACCAGGGTAGTAACGGAAGGGGTTATAATTTGCTTCATAATATAACTGATTTCATTAAACAACAAGATCTATCGTAATCTGTGAATTGTACATAGATAAAGTGAATCGAGTTATGTTGTTATGATGAAAAAGAATTAGATTTTGAAGAATTATTTGTACTGTTCTAATATTGAATACGAATGAAAATAAAAAAAATAAGGAAAGCAAAAAAAGGAGAATGTGTGGTGGGTGCGTGTGTATTTTATACGGGAAATGTTGATATGTGAACTATTCCAAACACACCAAGCAAACAATCCGCGAATTCTGACGTCCTATGCATTTCTTTTCAAGATGACAATTCCTTCTGTGGGCAATTATTCCCTTGACTTGAAGCGAGAGGTGAATCAACTTAACATTGTGCTAAGATCATTAGTATGAACGACATGGTCTGATTGGCCATGTTGACATGAATGAGGGGTTATTTTGATCTTATTTAAAAAGTACTTTAGCCATTAAATATTTATGTCATTATTAGATTAAGTAAGAAGGATGCTCTCTGTGTTAAGATGACGAGAAAATCGTCACCCGACATTTGACGACTCTACAAGTAACCTTGTTCTAAATTAAACACAAGGGCCCGAATTCACAAAGCAAGGTTTGAGCTCAGACCGGGTTTGAGCTCAAACCTCCTTTTGTTTCGCCAAACCTCCTTTTGTTATTTACAAACCAGGTTTGTAAATAACAAAAGAAGGTTTGGCGAAACAAAAGGAGGTTTGACCTCAAACCTTGGTCTGAGCTCAAACCTTGCTTTGTGAATTCGGGCCATTGCGTATGGAACTGTTTAGTGTTTTTTCTTCTTCTTCTTCGTATAGCCATTTAGTAATGATGTCATTATTATATTAAGTAGGAAGGAGGCTCTGTGTCTTCTTCTTCTGAGTTTATGTCATGTAAACGACATTGGTTTTCTCATGGACCTTGGATTATTTAAGACAAAGAGAGAGATAGAGAGAGAGAGAGAGAGAGAGAGAGAACAGAGTGACTTTGCCTGGAAACCACACAAACCTATTTACGATTCCTTTTAGTCATACCATGGTGTACTGTCTGGCACACTCTTTATACCATGTCAAAGTACCGTAGGTGAATAAGATAATTCATACGTCTGAGCTTCTAACAAGGGTAACAGAAGAAAGAAAAACAAATTTGAAAGAAATATTCTGAAAGGAAACATACCTTGATTGAATCATTTGTTATAATGTTCACGCTGGTAGGTTTTACACTAAACAAACAAAATCATGATAACTGATTGTAACCTGAGGAGCGTGGGTGCTTAGAAGATCAAAAACATGTTTGTCGAATAGATTCTTTAGAGTAAAATTACAATAGAAAACTATTTGAAGTGGAAGCATGTCCAAATTTGGGTACTAATTCGTCCCGCTTAGATACAAACATTCCTCGCTGATATAATTTGGGAGAAAACTCAAACAGACATATATCTGAAGTGAGAAATTGAAACAATATTTTGGCTTCTGTTTATGACACTTTACCCGATATTCAGGTCCACCATCCTTACCAAGATTTCAAATTCATGTTTGTGTAACATAATGTTATGGAAATAGTAATTAGTGAAAACCCTAAAATCTAAATGGCGAAGCACATTCATGCACAAAAGTCATGCAAAAGAATACACACTCACACACACCTTTTTTGAACAATTTTTATATTTAAAACAATTATTTTCTCTCAAAAATTAAATACATATTGTACAAATTATTATTAACAAAACTAGATACATTATACGTTGATAACTTGGATTAAACATAAATTGCAATAATAAAATAAATTGTTTAGAAAACCTTTATATATATATATATGATCAAGAATATTAAAGTAAACTTGACTGAAATTATTGGTCTATTCCCTCATTCTCTCCCCGTTTGACATAGTCACAGCACCCTCATCCACACACTTCTACCCCCTCCTCACCATGCGACACACGAAACACACACACGCGCGCACGCACACGCACATACACACACACACACACACACACCCGACCACACTTCCACACATATAAAACATTATACCACACTCTGTTCCTAGCCTCCTCAGAATACCCAAAATTGGATCGACAGAATAATAGAAATAATCTATTAAACAAAATTTAAAACGAGGCTACAATAAGCCAGTGTTAAAAATTCATGATTAACTTCACTTGTTCCCACTTTTGTAAATGTAAGGCTAATTTTCCTGCCCTCCCTGCATTATTCTTTTCTTCTTCCTTAAATTCCAACAGTTTTTGTTTTAATCACCCAAAGACAATATTACGGAATTTCCCCTGCATCTATATATCCAATATTTCATTGCAAAAATAATTGTATTACATATCTGTATTCGTGGGGAATTACCGGACAACCTAAAATGAATATCCATCGAGTCGACAGACCTTAATTCCCATAGCTCAAACTTAGCTTTTACATTCTGCCATAACCTCTGAACATGTACACACTCCCAGAACAAGTGTAAATATGTTTCAATCTTTTGCTTATAAAATGAACACAAGTTATCTTCAACAACGCCGAATCTCAATAAGTGTTCTCTAGTATAATTATATTGCTTCATGAAGCACTTTATACTGAATTTCTCGTCTGTTAATAACAAGAGTAACTTTCCTAGGCCTACTAAAATATCCCTATATACCTCATTTGAAAAATCTACAAATCCCCGTCCATCGTGAATTTTCAAAACAAATAAATGTTGTGACTTCTCTATAAAATATTCATAAACCTTCCTCGATAATAATCTCTGAGGAGCTTCACAGTACTGTTAATCTGAATTAAAATATCATACTCTTTTATACATCCACTTAATACGATTGTTACTTGTTACGTTGTGCATACACACACCACATCAATACGTTCCCCTTCACCCACACTCACAACTACAAGGCCTGGGAATAAAAATGACAAAGCTGAGAAAAAGTAAGGCTTAGCCTACATTGTTCTTCGATATATTTCCCTAATTCTTTCGAATTTCAAACTTTATGGGGCAATTATAATTCAGTTTAAGTTTCTTATTTTAGAATAAATTTCCTTAGTTTTAGATGTTAATGAATAAGCACATGTTTAACAATAAAACGAAACTCGAATGTAAAAATTCAAAACATAATCAAATAGCGACTGGGTATTAAGAAAACCCTGGTATTTTCTTTTCCCCCTCCCCCCCCCCCCCCTAATAACATCTTTACATTTACAAAAGAAGATTTGGAATTGTCGAAAATTCCTAAAGTGTAGTAGATTTAAATGTGGACAAAAGTACTAAGATGCAATGGTAGTTGATCCCCCATCGTCATTTAAAATAATTTCTTTCTGTCTAGGAACAGACTAAGGTTTCAACTTGTTGAGTGGAATGCCCAGGCCATCTTATCACGTGATTTTAATTACGTCACAATGCCTATCAGGACCGCTTCACTGGGCGAGAAATATGTATTCTTTTGTTTGGTTTGTAAGCTCTAGTTAAATGTATTTTCATTAGGATCCATTTAGGATCCCATGATCTAAATGAGTTGCATCAGGAACCTGCTTATAGTGTCACGTCATCAGACGGTGAAATACAGCCCCAGGCACGCAGCTCAACGTCTTTCATTCCATGCGGGTTATCCGTCAGTACATAAATATCTGATGGAACAAAGTACATTTGTGCAAAGGAAATCTACATTAGATTGAATTTTAGAGCATTTTCTTCGACACACTGCATGTTTTGGCATCTGTCAAACCGGATTTATAACCAAGAGACAACCTCTCTTCTTATCTTGTGAAAGAGACATTGTAAACGCCTTTATAACACTTTCTAGAATAGACCTCTCATGTCACTTGTTTCCAATTAGATTTGTTATATTTTTCTGAGTAGTGGACTCAACGCCTCATTCCACGATTCATTTCGCATTTAGCAGGATCTAGGCAAACAGTGAGTATGATATATAATTTTTGACTCGTTACCTCTATATTTTGTTGATCCAAGCAATATCCACTATATAGGCGCATCGGAATAGAAGTACATATAATTCATGTATATATTGCAGAAACCATAATCCTTAGTAAATATCATAAACAATATTAGTATTGTGAGACTGATGAGAAGGTGGACTATACCCACGTTAACATGTCTTAAGTTTCTTAAGTCTATACTTGGCGGGGGATAAGGCTTTTTGGCTCTAGTAACATTTGTTCGACTCTGTTCCCCCAAATACCAGGTTGGATAGGGGACTTTGCATTTAAAGAACCTATATTTAAAAAAAGGTCTTTCCATTAAAGATTTGTTGTTGTTGTTGTTGATGATCATGGTGATTATTCGTGATCTCATGTCATTGGAGAACAATTTCAACATTCGGGCAATGATCGGCAATTTGCATAAACTGTTCAGCCCAATGTTCCATGATGATGCATGATAGGCGTATTGCTAGCTTTTAAAGGGAGAGTGATTTACTTCTGATATTTATTCAGTAATTTAATGTTATATATTTGTATTAAAGGTCAAAGGTCAAGTAAAGATCCGAATAGTTTTCACGAAATATTGACAAATTTCACATTACGTTATTATTACATGGTAATCTCAGGTTAGTTACATGCAAAGTATATAACGAGCATGTATTGTATATATCTCCTTTCCTCTTTTTCGACCTCTATAAATTAATTTTAGTTTTAACAGTATCTGCAACGAATTTATCGTTGAAATAATTAATAATCTCTTACGTATTTTCTTAATTTCTTAGTCATATAGACCTCATTATACAACATGTTAAAGGGGACGAAAGTCTGAAATTATGTGGCAGGTGCCCCTGTGCCCCCTCCCCCCCCCCCCCCACCCTCTCCACCCGGATCCGACATTGTTACAGTATGTTTATATTCGGAGTAGGACATTTCTTGACATATTTACCTCTGACATTTTTACCTCTGACATCTTTACCTAGCATCCCAAGCCAATCCAATACAATCCAGATATTTATAAAGCGCCAATATCTAGTTGCCTTTTGTTACCCTTGTTAGAAGCACATGCGTATGCAATATCTTATTCACCTACGATACTGTGACATGATATAAAGAGTTTGTCAGTCGGACATAGATTTTACAAACGGCGCCTCATAGGAATGCCCTTTGATACCATGTTTCTGAGCGCATGGTACTGTATGGATCCTAACAAAGATATACCAGAGAGAGGAGAGATGAAGATGAAATGTAGAGAAAGAGGATTTTGATGCTCAGCACCATCTGTGTTAAGATGAAGAGAATATCATCACCCGACATTTGACGATTCTACAAGTTATCTTGCTCAAGATTAAACTCATCGGCCCGAATTCACAAAGCAAGGTTTGAGCTCAGACCGGGTTTGAGCTCAAACCTCCTTTTGTTTCGCCAAACCTCCTTTTGTTATTTACAAACCAGGTTTGTAAATAACAAAAGGAGGTTTGGTGAAACAAAAGGAGGTTTGACCTCAAACCTTGGTCTGAGCTCAAACCTTGCTTTGTGAATTCGGGCCACTGTGTATGGAACTGATGTTTAGTGTTTTGTCTTCTTCTTCTTAGTTTATGTCATGTAAACGACATGGGTTTTCTCATGGACTCTGCATTATTTGGGACAAAGAGAGAGAGAGAGAGAGAGTGAGAGAAAGTGAAAGAGAGAGAAAGAAAGAGAGACAGAGAGACAGAGACAGGGGGAGACAAAAGTGTGACTTTGCCTGGAAACCACAAAAGCCTATTTACGATTCATATTAGTCATACCATGCTGTACGGACTGGCACACTCTTCATATCATGTCACACTATCGTTGGTGAGCGTGTACATGTTTAGAGGTTATGGCAGAATATAATAGCTAAGTTTGAGCTAAGGGAATTAAGGTCTGTCGACTGGGTAGATATTCATTTCATATTGGATATATAGATATAAACTGTTGGAATTTAGGGAAGAAGAAAAGAATATTGCAGGGAGGGCAGGGAGGGCATGGAAATTAGCCTTACATTTACAGAAGTGGGAACAAGTTTGGTAAAAAAATTGTTTCAATAGATTATTTTTATTATTCTGTCGCTCCAATTTTGGGTATTCTGAGGAGGCTAGGAACAGTGTGTGGTATATGTGTGGATATTTGGTCGGGTGGTGCTTTGTGTATCGTCTGTCTGTGTCATGTGTCGCATAGTGGGGGGGGGGGGGGTAGCTGTATTGTGTGGATGAGGCTGGATAGTGGACCTGAATATCGGGTAAAGTGTCATAAACAGAAGCCAAAATATTGTTTCAATTTCTCACTTCAGATATATGTCTGTTTGAGTTTTTCTCCTATATTATATTAGCGAGGAATGTTTGTATCTAAGCGGGACGAACAAGTACCCACATTTGGACATGCTTACATTTCAAATAGTTGTCCATTGTAATTTTACTCTAAAGAATCTATTCGATAAACATGTTTTTGAGCTTCTAAGCACCCACGCTCCTCAGGTCACAATCAGTGATCATAAAATATTTGTTAGTGTAAAACCTACCAGCGTGAGCATTATATAACAAATGATTTCAATCAAGGTACGTTTCCTTTCAGAGTGTTCCTTTCAAATGTATTTTTCTTTCTTCTGTTACCCTTGTTAGAAGCCCAGGCGTATGCAATATCTTATTCACCTACGATACTGTGACGTGATATAAAGAGTGTGCCAGTCCGTATCATGGTATGACTAGTGGGGATTGGTCATAGAATTGTGTGGTTTCCAGACACAAAGTCACAGTTTTCTTTCTCTCTCTCTCTCTCTATCTCTATCTCTCTATCTCTCTCTTTGTCTTAATTCATTCTTCAAAATATAATTCTTGTTCATCATGATAACATAACAATTCGATTCACTTTATACATGTACAATTCTCAAATTACGATAGATTTGTTTGCTGAACGGAATCAGTTATAATATGAAGCAAATTATAACCCTTTCTCTTACTGCCCAAGCCCAAACAAAACACCATCCCATACAAAAGTCTTGCAAAAGAACACACACAAGCACCACAACAACGCCTCCCCATTTACCCACCACACTCATCACCAACATGGCTGGAGACAAAAATGACAAAGCTGAGACAAAGTAAGGCTATAGGCGTATATTATGCCTCGATGCTTTTACTACATCGTTCGAATTTCATGAACGTTTTCTCAAACATTGTAGGGCAATTATCGGTGAGTTTTTGTTTTTAATCTTTAAGTAGTATAAGTTTCCTTAGATTTAGATGATATTAGGGACTTTTAGATTCGCACGAAGACAATGGGGATTGCTACGATCGACGTCCTTTTAATCTACTGCCTTGAATCAGTGGTAATAATGTCAGAGGTGAAGTTATCAGTGGTGATAATGTCATAGGAAAAAGTGTCAGAGAAAAAAATATCAAGACTCTTTTTTAGTTGCCCCTCGATGAGTTGTATTTGTGTGTGAGAGATCAAACTCTGAAATTGACAAATTTATGATCAACAAATAAGAAACATAGTTTTACTGTATACATTTATAGCATCATGAGACTGCTTGAATACATGATATAATTGTTTGCAAGATATTTGATGCAGGATTTAAAAAAGGTGCGCTGGCACATCATGTAGACAGTTTACACAGGTACATACTCGTACAAGTCTACACGTTAAACAAAATGCATCGTGAATTTGGCAGAACAAATTCCCATTTGAATCTGAGGGTCGACTGAAACTATATTTCTCTCAGGTTTCTTAATCACAAACACGATGTTATTATATAAAGTAACACTGCGTTATATTGTACCCAACAAATACAATAATTTCTGCCTTTCGAAACGTACTGCATACAATTTCGAAGGTACATGATCTTGCTAGATAACGTCTCAACGTTTACTACATGTAGGCCTATTATCTGACATTCCCACTCGATAAAACACAAATACTCAGGCAACTGCATTGCTGAATGAAACATTACTAAACGCCTCTTCAATACTTAAAGCATATTAATAAAGTCGCCGTTAGATCGCTACTTCGTAGCGTAAGTGCTAAAGAAGAAGCGTAAAGTAATTTCATAATGCTGTACCCGCGTAGGCCCTATTAATCGTGGAATGCATTATGTTTAACATTTTTCAGTGCAATAATAGCCAGCTAAGTATTTACAACACATTTCACACTTTTGATTGAGTTGGCCAATTAATTCACAATATTTTGTTCTTCCTCAGGTCGTGTGCTTGAGTTGTCAATGATGGCTACTTCCTTAAAACATGATGCTTTCCATAAGAACCTCGAGTGTCCTATCTGTCTGAGCTTCTTCAAGGAACCCAAGATCCTGACCTGCTCCCATACCTTCTGCAAGGGTTGTCTTGAGACTCTCCTGGAGACACGTGGAAAGCTGTTGTGTCCTACGTGCAGGGAGGAGACTTCGGTTCCTGGTGGAGACGTGGGTAGACTGCAATCAAACATAACAGTCAGATCACTTGTTGAAGATGTGGAGACCCAGGGCAAGGTCTGTACTAACAGTAATCAAGAAAACAAATCATTGCAAAGAAAATGGAACAAATGTCGAAAACATCCGAACTACGATGAAGAATGTTATTGTCGCAACTGTAAGAAGTTCGTCTGCTGCAAGTGTGGCATATCAGAGCATGTAAAGAATGCTCACACTATCCTGGAAGCAGGCGAACATGAAACTGAGGCAAAAGAATCACGTCGAGGATCTTGCATCTAAAGCAGATGCAAAGATACGCAACGTTGACAAGTATTTCACCTTGGTTGAAGACCAGCGTAAAAGGGTGCATAACATACAGGAGCGACTCAATGGTGAAATAGATGCGACTTTTGAGGAATTAGTCGAGAAATTGAAGGAAAGAAAGAGGGTGTTGAAGAAAGAAGTTGGGCACAAGCTAGGAAAAATTAAGACTTCATTGGGAGACGTTGAGAAGTCGATTCGTAAGCAGATAGACGAGATTAAGAAGGTTCTGGACTTGGTTAAGGATGGCCTTAATTTTCCTCTCCAGACAGAGGCTCTGACCGCACATAAGGCGATGTGTCATCAGCTGGAAGAGCTTCTGAACCGGATTGGGCCAGATGAGGAGCTGCCCAGAAGAACCGCTGAGGAAGGTGAAAGAATTGGCTTCGGGAGTCAGGGATCGGATGAACTCCGGTTGGGCCAGCTAACACATACCAGGGAGGTCCCTGCACATACGAAGTCTAAATGGGTTCTGCGCACGGAAGCTCCACTGCCTCCTGGAAAACACATGAGTGGGATGGTAATATCACCAAACAATGAGATGGATGTTGGTTGTGACAAGGAGGAATAGTCATATATTCTTCTGAGGGCATTATACAAGATACCGTTCTGAAATCTGTTAAAATTAGAGCTTTACACATCATGCCTGATGGTGGATATGTCGTACGCGACACTAATAACAGAATTTCCTTGTACACAGAGCTTTGTGACAAGCTTGATATAACGTTTGATACATGGGGGTATGAGCAAGGTCGGGATGGAGGTCTCACTGTAGGCAATAATGGGCTGATCTTCGTAGGTTACAATAAATGCCAGAAAATACAGATATTTAGGCCAGAAGGGGGGGAGGCAATTCGAGAGATAACGTGTAACGGATTTGTACCAAACGAGATGTTTGCGCTGACATCCAGTCAAGCGATTGTCGTTAAGAGTATATGTACTTCCAGCCGTCAGCATCAGGTACAAATAATCAACGATGTGTCTGGTGCTATCATTCATAGCTTCGGCAAAGATGGTTATATCCCTTACCCTGCTGTGTGTCAGGATGATTCAGTTATCATTGCATGGGTGAAGCCACAGCAGGGTCTGCTGAGCATCATTAAGTACACAAAAGAGCTCAAATACATCAAAACAATTCTCACTGATTTCAAGATAACGAAATCATTTTACTGCATTTTGCAAGCATTCAAGACGGGAGAGATTGCTTTCTGCACTAGTGATAGGCTTTACATCTTCCATGAGACATGGGAGTAAATTTCAGATTTGCAGATGAAAATTGGAGCGCAACAAACTTACTGATCCCAACCATTTTAGATTGTTATTCGGTCATATGGAATAAATGCGCATATAAATACTATCTACTCTTGCCTGGTTTCCGTTGTCACAGCTCATAATAGTCACCAACATACTCAGAATAAAAATACATATTAAACATCTCGTTGTGTGAATATAGGAGGATATTTGAGTAGCTTGCTGCTCAATAATTAGGAGATATGGGGCACCTCTTTGCCCGAATAATTATGAGATGATGGTCCATCGTATGTCGAATATTTAAAACTGCCGGATGCAGTCCTCGCAGTCCCCTTGCCTTGTAAGCCTGTGCAGAAATGTGATTTAAATCAAATTGTTGGTCTAGACTCCGCTCTAGTATAATGCTATCATAATGTTGACCAATTTCATTCAAAACGTCGACAGCAGACTATGGAACGTTTACGTTTATGAAGTATCAAGGCGTTGCGCTCATTATTGCAAATGACGGTTATTTTTATAGACAGATGTAGGTAGATTATCAAAATCAAAGACAGGGGGGGGGTAGCACACATTCTAATCGACTGAAAGCATACATTGTAAATATAATACACAGTCATGCATTCCCGCTATAACGGGGGATGAGCAGCTGCCTCCTTCCAATGCTATTTGTAATACTGAAAAGATTCTCTAAGTGTTCATGGAATAGAGGCAACGTCAGCAAATTATTGTTCTCAAAATATTACAATGTATCTGAAAACGTTTGTTTTGAAATACGCAAGGTATTATAGAAATGCAATTTGTCCAAGATTGTTTACTTATTTCATATGTTGGCGATCATGGTGAAGGCATATATATATATATATTCGGGTATTTTGTTTCAAGGACATTTGTTATATAATTTAGGACATCATTTATTTGTATATACCCATAGTTGTTTACTGGATCTGTGCGTTCAAACTTTCTTAAGGGCTTTACTCTGTACAATCCCTCTAATTCCCTTACCTTCCTCTAGCTCTTTTTGCTTATCAAGCATTTATAATTCGTTTTATTCATTCAGTCATTTATTCGGGCTAGGTTTATTGAAAGAAAATTCCTTGCAAATCAATCCAAAGACTGATATATACATTCCAAATTTACTTATTTTGCATTGTTCAAAATGTTATAAAAGAGTACAATACATTCACAAAAATTAACAAGGAACAAAACTTAGGATTAGAAATGAAGAAGAATGGTTTAACATATACTGCACCTCAAATTTATAATAAACATAAACAAATATTTCTAATTATGAAGACAGAAACGAGAAATGAAAAGGAACAAGCAGGGGAACACGACGCTGAGAAGAGAGAGAGAGGGAGAGAGAAATATGAGGGATCTGGTGAGAAAAGGTAAAAGATTTAAGAGTGCCATTTTATTTGTAAATGATTTACATTTGAATTCTTATATACTTGACTAGATGATTAGCTTTTAATTATTGGATATATATATATATGTATCGTTACAAAAATATTTAGAAATACCTGTACTATGTGCGTTGCAAGGTAAACAGAGTAAATATGACAGTGAAATAGATGACGATGATTTAGTTTGAAACTATAGATCATATTTTACGTCGTTACACTATACAGATAGCAAGGAACTCCCGATGTACAAGGGGAGGGGAGAAGAATATTATGTTAGTCTACAGCCCAACGTTGAGAATTTCATGTTCAATTTAAATTCAATTTACTAATTAAAAGATTAATTATTTCATGTCATATTGATTTGCTCTATGTACGTTATGCTGTTATACTTATTATTTTGGTGTTCATGAATAAACTATTTAAGCTATGATGTGTCGCATATGCATTAAATGTATGTACGAGATCCTTTAAAGTTTTTAAGAATTCCTAGTTATATTTTGAATTGGAAAGCAAATCAGTGTTTTATATACCTTAATTTCTACTACATGAATTTTATCATGTTATTCTAATATGCATGAAAGTTAATATTCCCCTTCCTTACTAGGTTTATGATTCTGTCATAGTAGATTATTTAGCTTTTTTTATTATCTTTGTAAGAGCATAGAGAGATACCTGCATTTTTGCGCTATAAAAGTTTAATGATTATTATGATGAAATTATGTCAGTTATCATGTTCCATTCAAATTATGTTACATATTTCATGTTTAATTGAATTATATTTTTTAAAGGAAATAGAAGGAATAAACTTAAAGTATGAATTTGACATGTAACGAAAATAGTCCTTTGTCCAGTGTTATTATGTGTTAATTGTCAGTGGTTATAACGGCAAGCGAAAGGGTCAGCAATCAAGAAAACAAAATCGAAAACCAGAAGACGACTTTTGCCATGATAAAGATGTTCCATCGACATTAGTTAGAGTAAGGACTATCCTTACTCCAGCGAATGACGTCAAACTGTCTTCAGCATTCTTTGCATCAGATCGAGTTTTCATCAAATACTGAGGGCCTTTAAGTTTTGAACACCGAAACGGTTTCAATCAGTGTTTTTTTTTTAAGCGGACCTCTTGTCGCTCGCGAGGGGGGGGGGCACCCTTAGTTACTGGCCTGCATAGTGACTAAAAATGATTTCAAACATTCTACATTTCTGGGATAACTACCCCACCCCACGCCCCAAGACTCCCTTCGGATAGCTGCCTCATTCAGTTAGTGGTCGAATCCCTTGAATTCACTAAACTATACCGACTCTTATGATCATAACAACGTTTACAAGGCTCATACACAAGGGAATCGGCGTGCATGGAGATGCCAAAAGCATCGATGGAATAAAAGTATTCAATTTTAAACAAAAGAGTTTACTATATACATTGAGCATTTAATACCACAGACTATAAAGAAATAGACAAAATTTGAATGATCATTATTCAACCGAAAAGACCTTATTTTCGAATTACCGAAGTCATCAAGTTCAAGAAAATGAAACTGAAGAAAAGTATTTTAAAAAAATCGAGAAAGAAAATGAGATTAATGACATAAAGGGTGAGGGGATGAGGTGGGGGGGGGGGGTGTTATCTCTTGTCTCAATATACAATTGAGTGTTTTTATATTTAAGAGCACTTATACGCAATATACCACCAACAATAATGTCTTCAAAAAAAAAAATACCGGTACGTAGATTAGGTTATAAAAAATGGGAATCTACTGACATAGCGCCTTGCCGATGACATGACGTTCATATGATTTTCCCTTCAAAAGTATCAAGGGGCTGCGGCCTCCTAGCCCCTGCCTCAAATACTCTCGACGGAGAATGAGAGCAAAAATAACGATGAAAAAATTGTTTTCCAAGAGTGTTATTACTATATATATTATGGCAAGATTTATCATCATCTATATAAGTTTCAAATGAAAGAGGGCGCAATACAATATTAAGAAAGAACAACATCAATCTTCGTTAATTTAGCGCACGTATACGCAATCGAAACTCGGATATACACTTGTTCGACGACGAACCAGGGAGATTAATTTGAGTAAATCGTGTTTTTCAGAGAAATTTCCTGTTGTCCAACTGGACATGGGGAGGGTGTATCAAAATAACTTTCCTGACCTATTTTTTTGTTGTGGGGGAGGGGGAGGAGGTTCCAACGACAATCTCCAGACTTTTGAGTACACACAGAGAAAACGATCATCAGTTATAATTTTAGTTTGATATTTTGTTCCGGTGCACAATATAAAAGCACAATTGGCATAGAATACTTCTCTGGCTGTTTCAATAGAAATATCAAGTTTCAAATTTGAATATAATAACATGGAATCACAATATAGAATAACACATTACGAATAGTTACATGTATAAGACATATGATTTTACATAATAATACATGTTTACGACAAAGCAAACAGGAAATTGAAAACACACCGCAGTTAGATCGAGACAACAAAGCCCAGTAGAATACATTACATGGACGGGTAAACCAGAAAACATATAGCAGATAGTTAGAAATAGAGAGAAACAAAAGTAATAGGAGCGGAGATAAGAGAAAACAGAACAAAATAAAGTGGAGTAAGAATGAGAGAAAGAAAGTCGAAGGGAGCAAGAACTGAACAGAGTTGAGGTAAGGGTTAACATTATGATGGAGGGAGAGGTGGTAGAGAGGAAAAACAAGCATATTGTACAAGAGAAAGATTAGGATTTGAGAGATCAGAATGGAAGAAAAAGAGAGATGGAAGGAGGGGTGGTAGAGAGGAGAAACAAGCATAGTGTACAAGAGAAAGATTAGGATGTGAGAGATCAGAATGGAAGAAAAAGAGATGGAAGGAGGGGTGGTAGAGAGGAGAAGCAAGCATAGTGTACAAGAGAAAAACTAGGATGTGAGAGATCAGAATGGAAGAAAAAAGAGATGGAAGGAGGGGTGATAGAGAGGAGAAACAAGCATAGTGTACAAGAGAAAGATTAGGATGTGAGAGATCAGAATAGAAGAAAAAGAGATGGAAGGAGGGGTGATAGAGAGGAGAAACAAGCATAGTGTACAAGAGAAAGATTAGGATGTGGGAGATCAGAATGGAAGAAAAAGAGATGGAAGGAGGGGTGGTAGAGAGGAGAGGCAAGCATAGTGTACATAGTGTATTGTTCTTAACAATATACGTGGACATTTTACCAAGTGGATAACAGATAATCAGCCCACCTATACTTGTTCCAAACAAGTATTACAAATCTAGTTTAACTTGAAATGTCGAGAGGGATCGCTGCGATGTGCGTGGGTGAACGTTTAGGTTAAGCGGAAGGATGACAAGTGCAAAGGTTCAACATAATACTTCCTGTTATGAATGTCAGTGGGAATTCCCACTCGAAAAACAAAAAACATACTCATGTAGTTCAAGTTGAAGTTCAAGCTCATTTTATTCAAAGCCACACAAATATTAGTACACATTATGAAATGAATGGTTTTAGGTCACCCCTGTAGAAGCTAATATAATAGAAAACAGAGCATTCAGAAGATATAAAACATACTTGGATACCTCGCTGTCAATTAGAATATTATTCGGGCCCCTAGGTCTTTGCCCACAGATGGAGGTATATTCAGGCATTTGGTTGCCTGAAATCATTTTATTTCTAAATATTGAGAAAAATTATAAATTACAAACTCTAGTGGTTTCTAACCTTCGGTTTACATGAAATTCTTGATCTTTAGAATGGGAAAAAGTTGCATTATAAAGTGAAAAGGACACAAATAGATACCCTTTCTCTCCCTCTCTCTCTCTCCGTTTCTTCTCTCATATGTCTTCTATTTTTCCACTCCTATCTTCATTTATTTTTCTTCTCTGCTATACCCTACATCAAAGACACAGATCTGATCAACCCAAAGCAAATGTTCGATAATTTGACTAAGGACTTCGTAGTAGGTCCACGATTTGACCCACACCAATAGGTATTACCAGGAGAGTGTGGGTTCTTACAGCTAACATCTACCTGTTATTACTGTACTGATGAATAACTTACCAACTGTATATGTTAGTAGTGATCGGGGAGGCCTTATTGTGCCTTGACTGAACTTCATGTCGACCTTTTATACTCAGTCTGTTGTTTGAAACTATTTACATAAATTCTTATCCAGGAGTTTGCAGTATATTTCATTATAATGCAATAGTCGAATAAATGTATCCAATGGCGCCCCTCCAACAAAACTAGAGCATATATAGAGCTTCACATATCTCCGTCAATCTTGATTTAGAATATGTCATACGCTGTGAAATAAATATTTATATTCATTGCCTGTGATTGAAACATTGGAACGTTTGCATTCAATAAAGTACCCACACGTGCTAGTTTCCCAGGCAAACCACACAATTCAATATCGGCAGAATTGCCAACACAATAACTCACATAGGCCTCTAGTAATTGCATGCCCCAAACCGACTATCAATTAAAAATAATAATTATTAAGTAACACTGTTTTATGGCTGTTTCTTCATCAATCCAGAAGTTATTATTATTATTACAATACACTTTTGCTCATAAAGCTGGAATATTTTTTTTTATCCCAATTTATGGAATTATTTTAAAAATAATTTAAAATACTAGATCTAGATAATAGTATACATTCTCAGATTTAATTGAATCATAATTTGCCAATGTGTGTTTTGCGTGACCTATGCCCTTAATAAAAAAAAATCTTTGGACGGCCATGCATTATGGCTCAAGGCATGGGCACACAGAAGATTTTTTTTTTTATGTTGGGGATCGGGGTAGAATGCAATAAATTATTGAAAATGTATTGCATTTTCTGTGTGTTTTTTTATTTATGGAAACTGCCCCCTACCTTAGCCCCCGCTGCGTACAGTCATGGTTCATTGACAAAGCAATGGCCTCGTAACTGTGAGGCCCCAGGATCAACACCGTATCAATCTGGTGTATTAGTGCCCTTTTCTGGGGCATTAATCCTCATCACTGTCATTTATGACTTAAGGGCATAGGTCCCCTAGTTGATAAACATAGTAGCATATACATGTTTTAGCAGTCACGCAAAACACACATTGGCAAATTATGATTCAATAAAATCTAAGAATGTATACTATTATCTAGATCTAGTATTTTTAAATTATTTTTAAAATAATTCCATAAATTAGGATTTAAAAAAAAAATTCCACCGTTATGAGCGACAGTGTATAATAGGATTATCATCACCACAATCATCGTTGCTTTAACTTTGTTGAGAGCAAATAAGCAAAGAGCTTGAAACTACTATCAGTTCTCAACTCTGTTTGTTAAACAGAGTAAAATTCACTCAACCCAGGACCCCAAATTTGCCTTTGGATGGTCTTTTACAACTTAAATGAGAATAATCATCTATTATACAATAATCAATACGATTATAAATAGAGAATCAAGGAAATCGGTACGGTAATAAGCAGTTTTGGCACAATTATATATTTTTAAAATTAAATCTCATAGTACCGTATAATGATGGAGATACTCTTTTAATCGTTATGCTTATTATACTGATCCTTTACTTAGATACAAAATAATAACGGATTGTTTTATGTTTGACCTTGTTTTATAAATATTATAAAGATAACGAGATGATGAAGCCACTGTTACAGGGATGATATTTACAAACAATAAACATTGAGAGTCATTGTCTGTTTACAGTTTAATACTAAATATGAAATCAAATCGTGACATTGCTTTAACATAATCTGTTGTTAGAGGTGTATCTACATACATATAATATCTGAAGGTCATTCTCGAGCATAGTATCTCCTTATATCATCTCAAGTTCACCTTCCTTGCCCTTAGTTTACCCCTCGGTCTCACCTTTTTGTGTGTAGCGCCTTTCCTTCCTCTTTGCACCCCTCTCCCCCCCCCCCCTATAATTACGCCACTGGTCATTACTCTTACCCAGGGGGAGCCTTTACTAAAATGGGAGTGATCTTTGGACTCTCTTCAGGAGCAACGGTTACCTTAATAGGCCTTAATCCCTGTCGTGACCAATAAGTACACAGCGCCCTCTGAGTTGGTCAACGCGTTTGACTTGCACAGATTTTTTCTTGAAGTCTACCATCGGATATTTCTTCGAGTTATATAATCATCTACCTTTAAACGAAATAAGTTTTGTAATATAGGCCTATCATAGTAATCTCTTTTAAAACTATAATTTTGATTTTCCGGATTATATTTATTTTCATCTGATCACACTGTTTTGATTGGCACTTATTAAAAGGGATAAGGAGACATGGGTCAATATAAAAGGGTCATCTCTCAAATTGGAATAGGGGCAATTAGCAGAGATGAAAAGGGGGAACTGTAATAATGAAAAGATGGCATACAAAGGAAAACAGGCACTTGTCAAAATGAAAGGTGAGATTTGATAAGGTGCATTTATGAGAGGTGAATGGGCACTTATCGGAGATGGTAAGGCTGCACTTCTCGTATCTGAAAAGGGGCACTTAAGAGAAAGAAAATGGGCACCTATTACAAAGGAAAAGGGGCATCTGTCAGATTTTATTAGAGGCATTTATCTGGGTTGTGAGATCCATGAAATTTTCATGAGTGAGAAATCCTACCCCTTAGGGAAATACAAATCATACGCATTTAACTTGTAATGGCGAGAGGGATTGGTGCGATGTGCGTGGGTGAACGTTTATGTTAAGCGGAAGGATCACAAGTGCAAAGGTTCAACATAATACTTCCTGTTATGAATGTCAGTGGGAATTTCCACCCCCCCCCCCAAAAAAAAAAAAAAAAATACATACTCATACAACTGCATTGCTGAATGAAACATTTTCATTCGCTTCTTACTGAAAGCATAGTCGTCGTTAGAGCTACTTCGTAACGTAAGTGCTCAAGAAGAAGCGTAAAGTAATTTCATAATGGTGTACCAGGTAGACCCTATTAATCATTGAATGCATTATGTTTAACATTTTCAGTGCACTAATAACCAGCTAAGTATTTACACAATATTTCACACTTTTGATTGAGTTGGCCAATTAATTCACCGATTTGTTTTCTTCCTCAGGTCGTGTGCTTGAGTTGTCAATGATGGTTACTTCCTTGAAACATGAGGCTTTCCATAAGAACCTGGAGTGTCCTGTATGCCTGAGCTTCTTCAAGGAACCCAAGATCCTGGCCTGCTCCCATACCTTCTGCAAGGGTTGTCTTGAGACTCTCCTGGAGTCTCGTGGAATGCTGTTGTGTCCTACGTGCAGGGAGGAGACTTCGGTTCCTGGTAGAGACGTGGGTAGACTGCCATCAAACATAACAGTCAGATCACTTGTTGAAGATGTGGAGGCCCAGGGCCAGGTCGGTTCCAACAGAAATCAAGAAAACGAATCATTTCAAAGAAAATGGAACAAATGTCGAAAACATCCGAACTACGATGAAGAATGTTTTTGTCTCAACTGTATGAAGCATGTCTGCTGCAAGTGTGGCATATCAGAGCATGCAAAGGATGCTCACACTATCCTTGAAGCAGGCGAACATGAAACTGATCAAAAGAATCACGTCGAGAAACTTGCATCTAAAGCAGATGCAAAGATACGCAACGTTGACAAGTATTTCATCTCGGTTGAAGACCAGCGTAAAAGGGTGCATAACATACAGGAACGACTCAATGATGAAATAGATGCGACTTTTGAGGAATTAGTTGAGAAATTGAAGGAAAGAAAGACAGTGTTGAAAAATGAAATTGAGCACAAGCTAGGGAAACTTAAGACTTTATTGGGAGACGTAGAGAAGTCGATTCGTAAGCAGATAGACGAGATTAAGAAGGTTCTAGACTTGGTAAAGGATGGTCTTAATTTTCCTCTCCAGACAGAGGCTCTGACCGCACATAAAGCGATGTGTCAACAGCTGGAAGAGCTTCTAAACAAGGTTGGGCCAGATGAGGAGCTGCCCAGAAGAACTGCTGAGGAAGGTGAAATAATTGGCTTCAGGAGTCAGGGATCAGATGGACTCCAGTTAGGCCAGCTACATGTAATAAGACAAAAGGAGTCTAAATGGGTTCTGCGCACGGAAGCTCCCCTGCCTGGTGGAAAAAGCATGAGCGGGATGGTAATATCACCAAACAATGAGATGGCTGTTGGTTGTGACGAGGGAGGAATATTCTTCTGAGGGCATCATACAAGATACCGTTCTGAAATCTGTTAAAGTTCATGCCTTACATGTCATGCCTGATGGTGGATACGTCATACGCGACACTGATAACATAATTTCCTTGTACACAGAGCTTTGTGAAAAGCTTGATGTAACGTTTGAGACAATAGATATTACTAAAGGTATATATGGCGGTCTCACTGTGGGCAAGGATGGGCTGATCTTCATAGGTTACAATGAATGCCAGAAAATACAGGTATTTAAGCCAGAAGGGGGGAAGGCATTACGAGAGATAACGTGTAAGGGATTTGTACCACGCCGGATATTTGCGATGACATCCAGTCAAGCAATTGTCGTTGAGAGTACATGTAGTCTCAGCTATCAGTGTCATGCGATGTGTCTGGTGCTATCATTCATAGCATCCGCAAAGAAGATGGTTATATCCCTTACCCTGCTGTGTGTCAGGATGATTCAGTTATCATTGCATGGGTTAAGCGCGATCAGGATCTGCTGAGCATCGACCAGTACACAAAAGAGCTCAAATACATCAAAAACATTCTTACTGATTTCAAGATATCGAATTCATATTCTGGCTTTTTGCAAGCATTCAAAACGGGAGAGATTGCTTTCTGCTCTAATGATAGGCTTTACTTCTTCCATGAGACATGGGAGTAAATTTCAGTTTTGCAGATGAAACGTGGAGTTGATCAAACTTACAAAACCCAACTATTTAGATTCTTATTCGGCCAAATGAAATAAATGCACTCTTGCCTGATCTCAATGCACTGTCACACGGTTACACCTCAAAATAGCCACCAACATACATCAGATACAAATATATATTCAGGCACCTCGTTGTCTGAATAGGAGGATATTTGAGGATTTCGCGATCGCTGCCCAATAATGAGGATATAGGCTATGTGTGGGGCACCTCTTTACCCTAATAATTATAAGATGATGGTTCATCGAATGTCGGAACTTTAAAACTCCCGGATGCAGTGCTTTCAGTGCCCCTGTTTTCCAAGCTTGTGCCGATATGTGATTTATATAAATCAAATAATCGGTCTATAGACTCCGCTCTATAACAATTTTATCATAATGTTGACCGATTTCATGCCGTCAACAGTAGACTATGTAACGTTTACGCTTATGAAGTATCAAAGCGTTGCGCTCATTATTGCAAATGGCGCTTATTGTATAGCCAGATGTAGGTAGATAATCAAAATCAAAGACGAGGGGAGGGGGTAGCACACCTTTTAATCGACTGCAAGCATGCATTGCAATTGTAATACACAGTTATGCATTCACGCTATTACGGGGGATGAGCAGTTGTCTCTTTCCAATGCTATTTGTGATACTGAAAAGATTCTCTAAGATTCTCTAAATTAATGTTCTAAAAATGATTATTACAATGTATCCGAACAAGTCTGTTTTAAAATATGCAAGGTATTATAGTTTGTCCAAGTTTGCTTACTTAAAACATGTCTTGATAATCATGGTGAAGTCATAATTCTATGTTTGTTTCTTCCGTTGTTTGTTCCAAGGACATTTTCATAATAAAGGACATCATTTATTTTTCTGTAATTATCCATAATTGTTTAATATAATTTTATCTGTGCATAAAAAAACTTTAAACTTAAGGGCCTTACTCTGGACTTTCCCTGATTCTCGTACCTTCCTCTATCTCTCTTTGTTTATCATGCATTTATAATTCATTTATTCATTCAGTCATTCATTCGGCTAGGTTTATTGAAAGAAAATGCTCTGTAAATCAGTCCAAAGACTGATACATTTAACATTTATATATTGTTATTGTTCAAAATTATATTTAAAAAAAAAGTATATTCACAAAATTTGACAAGGATTACAAATTAAGATTAGAAAGGAATAGGAATTCTGTAATATATCGCACCTCAAATTTATAATAAACATAAACAAATCTTTCCAATTATAAAGACAGAAAATGAGAAATTAAAAGGAACAACCTTGGGAACTCGACAGAGAGAAGAGAGAGAATTAGATGAGGGATCTTTTGAGAAAAGGTAAAAGATTTAAGAGTGCAATTTCATTTGTTCATGGTTTACATTCGAATCCTAATACACGCGGATTAATGATTAGCTTTTTTATTGGGCATATATCATGTATATATATTTATATCGTTACACAAATATTTAGAAATGCCTGTACTATGTGCGTTGCAAGGTAAACAGAGTAAATATGACAGTGAAATACCAAGTATAGATACCGATGATTTAGTTTGAAACTATAGATCATATTTTACATCGTTACACTATACTGGTAGCAAGGAACCCCTGATATAAAGGGGAGGGGAGAAGAATGTTATGTTGGTCTATAGCTAAACGTTGTGAATTTAAAGTTCAATTTAAATTCAATTGATTCATCAAAAGATTTACTATTTCATGTCATATTGATTTGCTCTATGTGCGTCATGATGTTATACTTATTATTTTGGTGTTCATGAATAAACTATTTAAGCTATGATTTGTCGCATATGCATAAAATTTATGTACGAGATCCTTTAAAGTTTTTAAGAATTCCTAGTTATACATGTATGTTGAATTGGAAAGGATATCAGTGTTTATATACTTTAATTTCTACTACATGTATTTTATCATGTAATTCTAATATGCTTTAAAGTTAATATTCCCCTTCCTTACTAGGTTAATGATTGTTCCATAGTAGATTAATTAACTCTCTTTTTATCTTTGTAAGAGCATAGAGACATCTCTGCATTATTGCGCTATAAAAGCATGAATATTATTATGATGAAATTATGTCAGTTATCATGTTCTAGTCAAATTATGTTACATAATTCATGTTCAATTGAATTATATTTCTCAAAGGGAATAGAAGGAATAAACTTGAAGTTTGAATTTGATGACTGATATTTCCAGAAATGAGATCTTTGTCCAGTGTCATTTGTGTGAAGAAAAACAGTTCCAAAAGAGGTGATGGACAGAGTCATCAAAAGTATTGATTTTAGAGAATACATGCAGGAGGTATATGGATGCTTGTGTACATGGTATTCGTATGATATGTCAGCGGTTATAATGGCAAGCGTAAAGGTCAGCAACCAAGAAGAAATAAATCGAAAAAACTAGAAGACTACTTTTGCCATGATAAAGATGTTCCATCGACATTAGTATGAGTGAAGGCTGCCCTTACTCCAGCGAACGACGTTATTACTGTCTTCAGCATTCATTGCATCAAACTCGTTTCCGAGTGATTTCTTTTCATGACCAGGGGGGGGGGGACGAAATGCAAGGGACGAGGGAGCATAGTAAACGAGAGGGGCAAAGGTGACGGAAGTGACTATCCCTACCTAGAGTTCGTTTGGACGAGGGTGTGCCGCTCAATTAGCCTCGAAACCTCTAATCTTTTTTGACCCTTCACTTTTACTTCGACTGTAATTAGTATGCAGTCCGAAGGGTTGTAAATATTTAGTAGGTAAATTTTAGTAAGTAGGGAGCTTGAGCATACATATAGTGTAATCCGTACTTACGTGATACCAACGGAATACAGATTTTCTAGCTACCGAGCGAGAAGATTTGTGCATGTTTATTTGTCTAAACGCTGCAATATCGGGTCCTCTCGTCAGTATTTGCTCTACATTTGTTGTTTGCACCTAAACAAATTGGGCAACATGCCATAGACTTTAAATTGATTCAAGACTTTTCTCACCAACGAAGCTCTCTGAGCCATGCATAACCTTAAGGATTGCATTATGATAGGGTCCATAGGACGTATATGATTATAATAATATTATTTATAAATAATGATGATCATGATCATGCATGATAAAAATAATGAAATTAATGACAATAATGAAAGTACAGTCAAACCTGCTTTAGTGACCACCTGTCTACAAAGGACACATAATACTAGTTATGAAGATATTGCTGATGATAATGATAATAATAACAATAATGATACAAATATTAATAATACGAATAATAATGATAACAATACTTGTAAAAGTTATAATGATAATCAGGGGCAGTGATTTCTTTTCATGACCAGGGGGGGGGGGGGGACGAAATGCAAGGGACGAGGAGCATAGTAAACGAGAGGGGCAAAGGTGACGGAAGTGACTATCCCTACCTAGAGTTCGTTTGGACGAGGGTGTGCCGCTCAATTAGCCTCGAAACCTCTAATCTTTTTTGACCCTTCACTTTTACTTCGACTGTAATTAGTATGCAGTCCGAAGGGTTGTAAATATTTAGTAGGTAAATTTTAGTAAGTAGGGAGCTTGAGCATACATATAGTGTAATCCGTACTTACGTGATACCAACGGAATACAGATTTTCTAGCTACCGAGCGAGAAGATTTGTGCATGTTTATTTGTCTAACGCTGCAATATCGGGTCCTCTCGTCAGTATTTGCTCTACATTTGTTGTTCGCACCTAAACAAATTGAAGGGGGACGCCCCCCGGGATCGCCGGATGATAATTATAATACGTATACAATTTAGGACTCGGGAGGGTCGAGAGGATTATGATACTATGATATCCATCATATATTTTGAGTAGTGCTCTAAGAGAGAAGAGACTTTCGAGTTTGGAGACAAAAGCCCAGAAATTAATGAATTTGTGTAAACGACAAACGGAAGAGCTATTCATGAAAACGTCACAAGCCACTGACCAGATAGCCAATTTGAGATTTGCATAGCTTTAGTGATCTCTTATGTCAAAAATTGGTCCGTTTTAATTAATTTTTTTTCACCAATCTGATTCTGAACGTATTACGAAGGTTTGTATTGCCCTTGATACCATGTTTCTGAGCGCATGATACTGTATGGATCCTAACAAAGAGATAACAGAGAGAGAGAGAGAGAGATAGATGAAGATGAAATGTAAAGAAAGAGGATTTGTATGCTCATCATCAGTAGCATAGCATGGGATATGTTTTTTTTAATTTGTTTTCAGTCATGGCACCCATTTAAGAAATTAGAAATAAAAAGGTTGGCATCACCCAAATCCAAATTCATCACAGCTGATACCTATTTAGCAACACTCGGCACTCATCAAGTACCATGTACACAGTGTAGGGGGATATTCTTTCCTAAATTGTGTAAGTAAGCTAAACGCAGAGTAGGTCAAGAATAATGACTTTTTTGTTAGGGCAATTTTGTATTATTTTGTAATAGGCCATTTTCGTAATGTAACCGAATAATAGTATTTCAATAAACAGAATCCGAACTGCATACATTAGTTGTTGCCAGGGTTGGACAAACATTATGGCTTGACCTACCTAGCAACACTTAATATATGCAGTTGCATTCTGACTATTGAAATACTATTACTCCTATCAGGTGAATGAAATAATTTGTATTGAGGCACTTCACAAAGACATATGCATTAAATTTGGTTACATTACAAAAATGGCCTATTAACAGACTAGATAAGATATGAAATAATTCAGCGGGCACCTCACCATCATCGAATATACATGAATTTAATAGAGAAGACAATTTTATATCTTCACTGAACATCCTATTTCAGCTTGAAATTATATACTTTAGCGTTTTCTAATAATTGGTTTTACGACATTTTAATCCATAATATTGTTTAAATAACCAAATTTCTCTCGCGGCATCTCTAAAGGTGCTTGCGTTCCTATAGGGTGCCATGGCACCCCAGTTGAAAAACGCTGAGAGCAAGACGGTCAAATTTTGCCCCTAATTTATCTGTGCCACTGTGCTGCTGCAGGTGCCACCTTCATACATGACCTCAATCTGCACGTACGTTAGTACGCGCACGGTAAAGAACATACATATTCATCAAACTGACACGACGTCATTAACATGCATATTCAGACCTTCTTGTAGATGTCCCCAATTAGAGGCACCCTCATACCTCCCTTCTTTAAGGTAATCCACTTTACATCTAGCTCTCGATAGCAGCGTTTTTCAACCGGGTTAGTAAGGGGAGGAGTTATAATTTGCTTCATAGTATAACTGATTTCATTCAATAACAAGGTCTATCGTAATCTGTGAATTGTACATAAATAAAGTGAATCAAATTGTGTTATTATGATGAAAAAGAATTAGATTTTAAGAATTATTTCTACTGTTCTAATATTGAATACGAATGAAAATTAAAACTTACGGAAAGCAAAAACGAGAATGTGTGGTGGGTGCGTGTGTATTTTACACAGGAAATGTTGATATGTGAACTATTCCAAACACACCAAGCAATCAATCCGCTAATTCTGACGTCCTTTGGCATTTCTTTTCAAGATGACAATTTCTTCTGTTAGCAATTACTCTCTAAGAAGGAGGCTCTCTGTGTTAAGATGACGAGAAAATCATCAACCGACATTTGACCGATTCTACAAGTAACCTTGCTATAAATTAAACACATTGTGTATGGAACTGTTTAGTGTTTTTTCTTCTTCTTTTGAGTTTATGTCATGCAAACGTCATGGGTTTTCTCATGGACCCTGGGTTATTTAAGACAAAGAGACAGATAGAGAGAGAGAGAGAGAGAGAGAGAGAGAGCGAGAGAGAGAGAGAGAGGGAGAGAGAACAGAGTGACTTTGCCTGGAACCACAAAATCCTATTTACGATTCATATGATACCCCCTTCACATACACGGATTTTTCTTACGAGTCCTTACGGATGGCACAAATCCACGGATCTTTCACGGATCCTTACGATTTGGTCACTTTTACGACCGGTTTAAGATTTATTACGAGCTTTTTGCGTTTATTACGGATTTATTACGATGTATTTATGGCAACAGTCCACGATTTGTTACGAGTTGTCACGGAAAACTACGAGTAAGTTACGAGTATTTACGAGTCCTTACGATTTTTAGCCAAAAAATAACAACTGAAAAAGAAGTGTTCGAATTTGCAGCTTTTATACCTTTCCCCAATTCGTAAACAGTTCGTAAGCATACGTAAAGTATACGTATCTATTCGTAAAGTACTCGTAACTACACCTAAAATGCTCATAATAACCCGTATCAATCCGTAAAGCCATCGTAAAATGACCCGAATAAAATCGTAAACAACACGTAAGCACACGCAACCATCCGTAAACTACTCGCAATAATACGTAAATAATCCGTAATCAAATTGTAAACTAACCGTAACGAATCGTTACAAAAATCTGTTACGAGTCATTTACGGATTGTTACGAGCTATTTACGAGCTATTTACGGACAAATCAATCCGTGGACAATCGTAAGAAGATTTTTGACATGTCAAAAATATTGCCTCTCCTTTCACGGATGCTTAAAAGTGTCTACGAGTTGTTGCGAGTTGTGACGAGTTATTTACGGATACCAGCGAGTTATTTATGGATGCTTGCGATTGACTACGAGTGGTGATCCGTAAGGACTCGTAAGAAAAATCCGTGTATGTGAAGGGGGTATAAGTCATACCATGCCGTACGGACTGGCGCCACACTCGTATACCATGTCACAGTACCGTAGGTGAATAAGATCATTCATACGCCTGGGCTTCTTGTTAAAAAAAAAGAAAAATCTTCAAACTAAGACCTCACCATCTCATTCCTTTGTTTGGTAGCATATATTGGCACGAGCTTTAGTGGAGTCATGAATATTCATTAGTCCCTATACGTCACAGACACTATGAACATGACTGACAATGAGAGCGGACAAAATATACAGTTCCTCAGGTAGACAAAGGAACATCCTTCACAGCTATTATGTAAAAAGGTGAATATGCATGTGACACCTGTTCTACACATTTTTACATAATAGCAGTGAAGGGATGTTCCTTTGTCTACCTGAGGAACTGTATATTTTGTCCGCTCTCATTGTCAGTCATGTTCATAGTGAGACGTGCGGCGTGCGTAGTGTATCATAATCAAAGGTCATAATACACAATGTACTAGTACACGAGTACGTTCGTAAGTACCTACATGTACTTTGCATGCTGCGGAATGAAGAGAATCACTATTTAAAGGACGAATTACTCCATGAAGCCAAGTACAAACAGAGAATTGAAAATAGCAATATACATACGGTCCTCGGAACGGCATACACCCCCTAATCTAGCTAGTTTTGTAATAACTAAGTGATTATTTGCATTAATAGTTTATTCTTCCGGCTTCATACCAACGAACTTTCAAAAAGATGATTTGTAAAAAAAAATAAGAAAGAAAACATGTACACCCAGGGGCACCTAGCAGTTCAATGTACTTAGGCCTACCTATACCTACCTACCGAATATTGTAATACTTGCCTGTTGCTTAAATTTCGATAGTTGACAGCAGATATTGTACACAATGTCTGGATTGGGATTAGATGGTAGAACTCGTTTTATTTGTTTTGTTATTTTCCGGGTTATTTTAACTTCCATCAAGAAGAGGATGTCAAACTTGGGCCAAAATCCACTACTATATAAATATTCATTTTGAACAGTGGTCATTGAGAGTGCAGGCCTATGTCGCGTGTGGCAAAAAATAGCCCTTAATCCGGGCCTAAAAGATGTGAAGTTTGTAAGGCATAATATTGCCTATTGATACCGTGATATGAGGGTTGTTATTTTCGTGTGTATCCTCACTTAAATCTTTCAGTGCCGATGTCACATAATATGTGTGACAGATAGACTTTTCATTCACCACTTGCTCCACCACTGGAAGGGTGATGGTAGCCAATGTATATCGAAATGCATTATAATGCTACCATAGACATTTGCAGAGAAAATTGCAAATTTCTAAAAAGATATTATCTTATTTCATGATTAAACAATAGTAAACAAATGACAAACTATTATAATGGACAAAAAAAGAAACTCAACTGTAAATTGCAATCAATTCGTACGAATATATAGTTGGGTAAAGTAACAATGTGTGGTATCGTATTGAGAAATGGTAATTGATTTCCTACAAGTTTTGTACACAATAATTTTTGAAATAATAGACGTTTCATGTACTGCAGACATTTCAAAAGTTATTAGTGATCACATTTTTGTTAAATTTTTAAGACAGCTAAAATGCAGATCAAGAGCAGACCCCCCCCCCCCCCCCCCCCCCGTGTTATACTCAAAACTGTGTGGTTTGACCGCCATCAAGCCAGGCATCATATTCAGTATATCATTCTGTGTGTTGGTTTATTTAGGAAAATGAAAATTTAATACTGGTAAAATGTTCGATAACATCGTTCCGAGATAACTCATTAATGAAACCATGCAAAGGCATTCTAGTCTCAAACAACTCCTACCCCATTAAACCGAGTGCCAACATCATTATAACATGCGCCAAATTTAGTAATCTTCTTTTGTGTATCGAAAGACCGAGGTTTCCCGGGTTTATTTAGGAAAATGGAAATTTAATACTAGTAAAATGTTCGATTACATCACTCTGTATATGATTTGATCCGAGATATATCTCATTAATGAAACCATCTAAAGGCTATATAGTCTCAAACAAACCAACACCATTAAACCGAGTGCCAACACCATTAAACCATGTGCCAAATTTAGTAATCTTCTTTTGTGTATCGAAAGACCGAGGTTTCCCGGGTTTATTTAAGGAATTGGAAATTTGATACTGGTAAGATGCTCGATAACATCACTAATTCTGATTTGATTAGATATATATCTCATTAATGAATCCATCTATAGGCTATATTAGTCTCAAACAAACCAACACCATTAAACCGAGTGCCAACACCATTAAACCATGTGCCAAATTTAGTAATCTTCTTTTGTATATCGAAAGATCGAGGTTTCCCGGGTTTATTTAGGGAATTAGAAATTTGATACTGGTAAGATTGCTCGATAACATCACTAATTCTGATTTGATTAGATATATATCTCATTAATGAATCCATCTAAAGGCTATATTAGTCTCAAACAAACCAACACCATTAAACCGAGTGCCAACACCATTTAAACCATGTGCCAAATTTAGTAATCTTCTTTTGTGTATCGAAAGACCGAGGTTTCCCGGGTTTATTTAATGGGATTGGAAATTTGATACTGGTAAGATGCTCGATAACATCACTAAGTCTGATTTGATTAGATATATATCTCATTAATGAATCCATCTAAAGGCTATATTAGTCTCAAACAAACCAACACCATTAAACCGAGTGCCAACACCATTAAACCATGTGCCAAATTTAGTAATCTTCTTTTGTGTATCGAAAGACCGAGGTTTCCCGGGTTTATTTAGGCGCCTTGGATTAATTCGAGTGGCAGTAAACACGCGGCTTTATGCAACGCGGCCTAGTTTGCGTGAAAGCTTCAATCGTCCGCACCCCTCTATTGAAAAGGCGCCATGCGAAAATCCCGCATTAAAGAACGTACGGTCCAACGATTCACAACGGAGCGTGACCTACTCATAATGCTTTCACGTGATACCAGTTGACCGCCCTCTATAGGCCATGTAACTCTCAAACTATGCAGGGGCCGCGGAAGCGGGTGGCTGGGGCTTTTTTTTTTAGTAGACACGTTTCATAAAAGCTCCGAAAAAGGGTTTATAGATTGTTCGAATGCTCAGACCCCCCCCCCCCCAGACTCTCAAAACGCTCCGCGGTCCCTGCTATTTAGGGTCAGGAATTCAGATTCCCTTCCTCAAAGGGATAACTTATTAAGAAAAATTATTTATCACACATTTATAAACTCTTTGGCAATACGCTTGACTAATCATGAAAAGATTGTTTAATAGTTATAAATGAATGGCGCAAAATATGAGATTTTTAAATGAAAGCGCCGTAAAAAAAAGTAACAACAACAACAGCAGCAGCCTTAATTGTTCATGTTTTGAATTTCTCATTTTTTTCTTTATTTTCCGAAAGAGCATCAAAAATAATGTCCCAATAGTGATTACGATTGAATATGTGAAGTATTGGCTGAGATATGACCATCTGAATAAATATATTTCCTATAGGAACTCAGTGTTATTTGCTCTGGCTTCTAATGATTTTATCTTGGACATTCAACGTTGTCTTTGCCCAACTCCGCGCATTAAACAGTAGTTTTTGTTCCAAGACCCCCCCCCCCCCCTTCCCCCCTCTCTCCCATCTCTATCATACTCACCGTGAAAGCAGAGACAACATAGCATAATAATAAATAAATACACTACAGACTATATACCGATGCGCCCATCTTTCCCTCTCTCTCTCTCTCTTTCTCTCTGTCTGTCTGTCTGTCTTTCTCTCTCTGTATGTCTGTCTGTCTTTCTCTCCAGTCTGTCTCTCTTGTTTTGTTCTTCTTCTTTCTCCTCCGCATCTTTTCTTTCTTCTTCTCACTCTTATTCCCCCTTCTTGTTCTTCTTCTTCTTGTTCTTCTTGTTGTTCTTCTTCGTCTTCTCCCTCTTCTCCTTCTTCGTCTTCTCCCTCTTCTTCTTCTTCATCTCTTTTTATTTAGATACTCAATTTTATGAGAAAAATACACAATATATAAATAGTAAAAGATTTGTATTTAAATCTCTGTTGCATCAAGTTAATATGAAATAGTTTATCTGCCTAAATTGACGGTTATAATTATATGTCGGACATTATACTTTATCGAAAAGATATAAACATGATAAAATGAAACTAAAGAAGAATCCAGAACGGGGGGGGGGGGTGAAAGGAGAGACAAAATAGCATAATACAGTACAGACTATACGATGCACCCAACTTTCTCTCTCTCTCTCTCTTTCTCTCTCTCTCTCTCTCTCTCTCTATATATATATATATATCTCTGTCTATCTGTCTATCTTTCTCTCTCTTTCTCTCTCTTTCGCTCTCTTAAAAGATGATTATAGGGAAAACGAAATAGTTTGTTAGTATTGCTTGGAGAGCAAAATAATGAGTTTGTTTTTATTAACTAATGTAAAAAGCGTTCTGAGCATGTTTATGTAAAGGTGCTATATGAATATATTGCCAAGTTTTGAAAATTATAGTTTATATAAGTACATACAAATAATACCGACACAGAAATGTCTGCAAGTATTTGGACCTAGATAGAATATGCGAAAAGAGCTATGTCTTTGTCTTTGGCCCATGATCCTACAGCTTAGTTACGTAAGAGGACAATTAAAGTTGTGGAGGGTACGGGTCCTTGTCATGGTCGTTATCAACTCTAACAATAGAAGAGCGGATATAAGGTGAGGCTATAATTGAATGACAATGAACTGATCCTTGTATGTACTACATGTATGACCCTGTTTTTTTTTTTAGGGGGGGGGGGGTAGGGGGTCTTGTTGTTTTTGCAGTTGTCGTTGCTGTTTTTTAAATTTGTTAATGGGATCACGTTCCGGCATACTCATAAATA
>JAVYIG010009547.1:0-77164 GCA_035222895.1 Strongylocentrotus droebachiensis
GGGGGGTGGGGGTCGGTGACACCATAAGGGTGAGAGAGAAACATTATAAGTTCATTTCCTGTTTATAAAGTGCGCCCTCTATTGAGAAATCTTAGTGGTTTTGTGGCCCTTTGGACGCCATATTGGATTTCGTGGTTTCCTAAACCACTGCTTAACGTTCTAACTTATCCTAATGGATTCTATGACCCCGAAAACCATAGCATAATCACCCCCAATTATGTCTCTCGGGTGGATAAAAGGTGACTTATAGCCATTTCTATGTTATGGCGGCCATTTTGGACGCCATCTTGGATTTTGGGGTTTCTTAGACCATCACACATCGTTCTTACTTGTCTCAATGTATTTTCTGACCCCCAAAACCATGGGATAGACACCAGAATGGTGTCTCTATGATGGAAAATAAGTGATTTATGGTCATTTTTAGGTATCGGCGGTCATCTTGGACGCCATCTTGAAAATAACAGCTTTTTTTTTTAGTATGTTATCCTGAGGTCGAATACTACTAGAAACCGTTGAAAAATCTTTTGTTGCAATTTGTTGGGGTCAAACCATATCTTGACCTGACTAGTGTGCTCCTGCTACAATAACGCGAGATTTTCGTTTTCGTTAAATTAGACTTACATGAAGTAAAAAGGATTTCTTTCATTTCAAATCTCCTTTACTGCTGATCCCTTGGTAAGTCACGTGAACTGTTTTTTTCTTCGTCGTTCTTCAGAAAATTTGACAGAGTAGAGGAAGAATGTCAGACGCATCGTACTCTTTTTCGCTCTTTCTTTTCATTCAGTATTATTGAGCAAGCTTTTTCCATTAGCAGAAAAAATCTTTGAAATTTTATTTGAATGATGTTTTTTACCTCTCTCGAAGCGAGAAAATAGAGCGGAAGATTATTTTCCTCAAATGTTATCTTTCAAAACGGCAAACTGGGTCTATTTGAAAGGAGGAACGATATTTGCTTTTATTTTCTTTAAATGAATGGATGAAAAGAATGTAATGGGCGATCCAACTTCACATGTTTTCGCAACCTTCATGGAAAGCCCCGCATATAACCTTTGAAAACATAGTTAAATTTACCGTTACTTAATTGTATATTTTGATTTTCATATTGCGAAATAAATTGAATTGAATTGAAATTGAATTGAAATATGCCTGCTAGCAATATCATAAAGCACATTGTCGTATACCCTTTTAAATTCTTTAAGTTGAGATTGTTACTGAATAGAAAAATAGTATGACGATTTGAAGGAAGGTGAGCAGACAAATGACAGGAAAGGCAGTTCCAAACCTTTCCTCAGTTACGAAATATAGGCAAACCATAATGCACATTTTACGATGTTTTAAAACATGATTTCTCGATTCTATTTTTCTTGATTATGTTGTTGACTTCTTTATTCACTATCCCTCGGCTAGCTGTTACTTTAAAATGATTTTCCACTTCATTCAAGTAATTCGCTAGACCTACTGCAAGCAGAGGCTCGTAGGTATTCAATCTCTTCGGTGGGAAAAAATATTTCTTTATGATAAAATGGAAGACACTCCAGGGCCCCGTCTAACAAAGAGTTGGTATCAATCGCAACTTATTTGCGATTGATACCAATCGCAACTATGTACATAAGAGATAGGAGACTACAAACTTGCGATTAATTGGAGGAATAACGATTGATTTGGATCAACCGTAAGTCTTTGTAAGAGTGAAGGTAAAAGTTTAAAAGATGTTTAAGGGTCTTAAGATCGAAATTAATACTATATTTAGTAGTGGAACTATACACAGGAAGGGCACGGGGATCCATCACCTCTACAATCGAATAATGATAATAATGATGATGGTGATGCTACTACTTCTAATAACTACTATAGCTACTATTACTACTACTACTACTACTACTACTACTTCTACTACTACTACTACTACTACTACTAATACTACTACTACTTCTACTACTAATGCTAGTACTACTTATTATGGTAATAATAACGATAATAATAATAATAATAATAATAATAATAATAATACCAATATTAATTTAATTAATAATAAATTATATTATTCTATGATAATAATGATGATGGTAGAGATGGTATATCTAGAATGCGCAATTCATACACAGATAGACTCAACTGTGATTGCAATGTTATTACAAAAAGATGAAAGTAATGATACTTAATAAAAGCATAGAGATTAGGATATTCATACAGACCTTAAGATTTGGTAGATATAAACGAATATCAGATCATAATGGGTTATAATAAAGTGTGTCTGTTGGAGAGTTCGTGAAACAGGTGAATCTTATATGAAGATGCTTGCTGATGTTCATTGTAGAAAAAATAGAAAAATGAAAATTGCATTTCAAGAAGAGAAAAGTGGAGGGGATTGGAAACAAAACGTAAAGAAGAAGGACAAAAAATGCTACGAGTATTCTTATAATACTACTACGCCCGGTTCCATTATTTACTCATTTACGATGAACACCGTGAAACGTTTGCCGCCCCCCCCCCCCCCGCCGCCCCCCCTTTTTTTGGCCAGAACCACGGTAGTCTACTCATAATCCACCTTCAGTTCGTTAACATTTCATATTTATTTATATGTCTATATGGATCGATAAAATAGATGAGAATGCGCCCCCTCCTTATCGAAACAAAGATTGACATAGGCTCTGTATGATCAATAGACATCATAATGATATTTTGCGGTTTTCAATCACCCCTCACTCCCCAAAAAATTGGGGTGCCGCCTCTGACCATGTACTTTATAATTATACAAAAATCAACCCAAGGCAATCCCCATTTTTAATGTGCGCACATTACAACGACATTACGTAATCTAACCCTGATTCACACAGTCAATACAATAGGCTATTGATATTGCCATTGATATGAGTTCTTGAAAGTCTTTATTATCATAGCGCTCTATAAAGCCCCACATTAAAACTCATCAACCAATACGCTGCTTCGATTGTAGGATGTAAATTATTTAATAATTATATTTGACCCAATTAATTTTTTTTTCTTCAATGATATATGAAATATTTGTTACCTTTCTAGATGCTGCATAATCCCTGATGGGGTGACCAAGCTGGTTAATCTGTTAAAATAACCTTTTTACACCATGGAATACATGAGATGAAGATGGCAACAAATCGAACCATACGCTAACGCCCTCGCCCTCATCATCCTCAGCAAAACATTTGGCTAATACACTGAAACGAGCAAATACAAAACTATTTTCCCTCACCATCCGCGCTGGTTTTTGTTTTTTGTTTGTTTAATGTCATACCAAAATATGAAGCTATCGGAGTCTATCCAAAGACTATACAAAAAAGCTCCCGCCCTTTATGGGAAGCTTAAAGGTAATACAACGTTTTGGTATGGGGTCATGAATTTGGTTCGAATGAACATATTGGACGCATATGTGGTCCTACAATATTCAGTGATCGTTGTCGCGGTTGAACTCGAGTTTAAAGTTTTGAAATTGTAAATAATAAACTCTTTATGTTGTATAGCTCCCTCTCAAGGTCAAGATATTAATTAAGTCATAAAACAAAGTTTCTTGACTAAAATCGACCGATTAGCTGTTCCCGTTCGGTAATTATATATCACAACTACATATTCTGAGATTGTCATGGTCGTAGCTACCATTGTACGGCCGTAGGCGCTATTTGAAATTTATCAAAATTTACCGGGTAAATTTGTATATTTAGTTTTTCTCGAAAGCGGAAGTGTTTTAGGGGCTAAATTTTCTAGTGCTTGTAATACATCCACAGGGGCATCCAAATATATCAAAATGGTAAAGAATCACTATCCACCAAATTTTCAAAATTTCCCAAAACTTTGTATTACCTTTAAACGATGATTTTGTAACCATTTTTGCTAAACACTAGCTTGTCCTATACAATTACAGACAGCATGTTACGCTGAGTATTAAAGCTAAAGGAACTCTTGGCGGAATTACATGAAATATATTCATGATTGGGCGGATCCGAACTGTGATTGGTTTAAACCCGGTGTCACGTGTTTCGCGTGGCCAGCCAATTAAAATGCTTCATGGATGTGCGCTTGTGCAGATGGGAAAACTGCTGCTCAGGCTGGATGAATAGTATAGATGACATGTGGTCACGCAAAATGCAGAAATGTCGTGAAGAAGTAAGCCTAGCTCCTTTATTGTATTACCAACATCTTGAATAGGTACACATGAAAAATAACCAAGTTATGATAGTTTACTTAGGTAAAATGCCTTTCCTCTTAATACTTGGGTGATCACACTACCTTTGCACACAGTCTGCCCCATGCACACACACACACATACACAACAGCAGTCAGTTGGTAGAAATAACAATTTTCGTAATTTTTTTCAAACAAAACTGAACAATATTTTTAAATTCTTATCTCACATATCTGTCAAGCATACCTTTGACTACAATTCTATGTAGTTTCATTGTTATAGGCTTGTGGGAAATATGTTAAATTATTAATTAGAATATTGTCTTTTCAGCCATGTGTGACATGGCCCGCTGATCGCCCATTGACTGTTATTCTGCGTGGTGAAAATGCACCTCAATGTATAAAACTCCCCTACAAAAATGCAATATCCTCATGTGTTTCAATCATTAAATCAATTTGTTGTTTACACTCAAGGTAGCCACAACTGTATTGGGGTCAACAAAATTTGTTTTTCTCTCAAATTCAGTCCCTGTGGAATTTTATGGCCTGTTGGATGGTTTCTCGGAAAATCGTCATAAATCCTCAAATCTGACATTTTTTAAAAAGAAACATATATACTTTGATGTAGCTGAAAGTCTGCAAATTCTTATCATTTGATCGGTTTTTCTGAATAATTTGTGAAACATATGAGGAAATAGCTGCAACGGTGATCCAAGTAATTTCCATCGCCATATTTTATTGGCATTGCAAAAATATTTGGAATTTAATGTTAATATTTGGTGTAAATATGATCTATAAATATATGATTTAAAAAATGCCAACAAAATTAACAGTTTGACTTTCCTATATATATAAAAATTATATAATTAGCTGAAATGACCTAATTTGCATATTTTATGAATATTCATGATTTTTTTTTCTACAAAAAAATGTTTTTCCATACCTGTCTGATTTACATAGGTTTCACTGATGTATCATGTTCGGTTTTGATTTGATTTCATATGCGCATATTAATTAGGTGGACTTAGTTATTTTCACAACTTTTCATATCCGCAGATTCGCAAAAATGGCAAAAATTACTGACTTATTTTGTTTGTTTCTGTTTTCAAAACGGTAATAGATATATGAATTTTCTTTTTTGTATTTTTTAACACAAAGATGATATTTTAGTGTCTGATAATTTAATTTGTTATTTGTGTCCAAGAAAGTGATGAATTGAGTTGTCAACTTTGTCGAATTTTGCCATTTTTGCCAATTTGACTATTTCTGGCAGGTTTTTGGGTAATGTTGCGATATCAAAAAAATGGTATAAAATCACAACGTATTGACCGATTTCAATTCTGTTTTTTTGTTTTTTGAAGCTTTCATGAAGCTTGATCATTTGCAATCATCAAATATCATGAGTTTGTTGTACTTATTTTTGGTGTGCTATACCTATAATAATACCGAAATACCAAAACATTTCCCATAGCGATTACACGTGAACGGAAAATGGAATTCTCAAATCCCACTTTGCAAGTGAAATATGAGCACGATCCTGGCATTTGATCGAAAAATAAAGGGCACCTAGGGAATAGCTTATTGTCTCAGCTACAACATACTTGAAGCTTAGCGAAAACAAAGCTAAAATTTATATTTCTTTGTTTACTTATATAGTTTATGTTACATGTATATAATGTAGTATAGTAACAAAAAAAAAAAAAAAAAAATAGTTTTAAAATTCTTGCCAAAGACAGGGAACCAGACTCGACTAGCACTTGTGCTAACTTCTGGTACCCCCTTTAACAACAAAAATGTACACATAATATTTTATTTCATTTGTATACGACATACTTTGTAAAACAATATTTATATTATTCATGTGTAATGTTATCGATCTTGTGTTATATTGTTATATTTTATGTAATCATGCTTGATACATTGTGTTTTACTTGTTAATATTTTTGTTGTTTATAAACTCAAACTCAAACTCAAACTCAAAAACGACGGAGATATTGCTCGCGAAAGACGGGAATTTAGAATCCAGTTTTGAGAAAAAGTCATGTCCTATATAGAATACACGCAAAATGTGAAAAATTGACATGCCTCCTTTAAATCGCAAAAATACGCCATGATGCCTTTGTCAAAATGAAAAACTACATTTGTAGAAAATTTTCTCAGCTAGAACATCTCGAAATGTGGAAGAAAATCGATCAATATTGACAGAGATACAATAAATTTTCCAAAAATATGCTGACGTCATAATATGCAAATTAAAATTTTGAGTTCGGAGGCCATTATGATGACGCCATGAATTAATTGAGGGTCAAATGAGACATGAAATCATATCTCCGACTCATAATCTATCCAAATATGAAAACTGACTTGGGATCACCTTGCATCCTAAAGAGCTACAATGGATTTTGTATAGGCATGTTTTTGCCCATATATGCTATGTATTACAATAACTCGCACGCACGGACATGTATCTTAAACGGACGCTCATTGCGTTATTAAGTTGGCTATATTGCCTCGCAGAATCTTGTCCTGGCATATAGCAGCATTCAGAAGCCGGATCATGGTTTATGGTAAGGGTTCCTCCTTGTTTGTTATTTAATAACCTGTTTTAGTTCATGATCATTACGTCCAGATACATTATGTATTGTAGCGTTTTAACATTTCAATTGGAGTCAACAGTAAAAATGAATATGCGCAGATAAATTAATTTCTGTTAATGCTCATAATTATGTTTTTGTGGTTTCGTGAGTAATACATTTTCTTATAATAACATTCTTCAGTAATATTATTGTACAATGCAGAATTGTGACTCTCTGATAATTTAGCTATTTTAAAAGACCACGAGTCAAATTTAAATTTAGTAGGAATTTTTCTTTAAGTCTACATAGTAATTTGTTTGCTTCTCAGATGCAACATTAACGATGACAGTGACAAGGGCATATTGGCTAAACTCAAAGAAGTATTGATTAAATATGTTATAAATTCAGTGAGATAATCTGACTTGACAAGTGCGGCAATCTTAATATCCTCTCTACATGTAAGTGCATTCATCACAGTATACCTGTCATGGATGTATATTGTATAGCGCGAAAAAAAAAAGTTTCAGGTATTTTTTTTAATAGAGACCAATATAATATGCGGGTATCCATCTAATTAGGAGTCTAACTCGATATTCCTCTGGGCACAAGTATCACAAAATGATACAGTCAACTTTAGCAACACTACGTGGTCAAGATACAAGAGTGTGTTGGTCTTCAAGAGGAATGAAACCACTTTAATTAAACACGTACAAAACGATTTGTGTATAAGCCAGGATTATTTTGTTGTTTCTGAATGAAAGAGTAAATCCTGAACTTTCTTTTTTAAATACTGTCTCCTCACAGGGTATTTGTGAATGGTGAAGAAGTATCCATTTAACGTCCCTTCTAAAAGAATACCCGAAAGACTGTTATCTTCAACCCGTTACAACTATTTGGCCTAATCATCCAAACGGAGACAATGGCTCGCTGGATTAACAACAGAACAACTTTAATGACAGAAGTCGTTACTGTCACTACTTTGATGCCATTTTACACGGTTTTGGAAGAAGACATCGCTCAAACTACCAATAGTCAAGCATCCGATGCAGCCGCAGTTTCATGGGTCTGGTTACCCATGGAGTGGTCCTGGTGGATCATTGCTCAACTGTTCGCTGCCATACTCGGAATGTGTGGAAACCTTCTGGTGATGTTGGTGTTGTTCAACAAACGTAGAGCCCGTCGGTCAACTGATACTCTGATCGGAGCCTTGGCTTTCGCTGACTTCTTGACCTCTGTATTCTTCATACCACATCCGCAGATTGCTACTCTACCAAGTGATACATGGCTGGCTCAGGTCTACTGTCGTATCATTCATACATCCCTAATCATGTGGGTAGCCGTTGTGGCTTCCGTCTTTACATTAACTGCCATCACTTTGGAACGCTACTTCGCCATCGCACATCCTTTCTTCTTCTTAATAAATGTCAACCCCGCTCGCACTTCCATGTGCATCTTCATTATATGGGTCGCTGCAATTGTAACGAATAGCTACCTGGTTGTTGTATGGTATGCAGCTGGGAATACATGTGTCGTTATGTTCACATCTCGGAGTGCTCAATTCGCGATTGGTATTTCTGTGTTCATCTTGGAATTTTTTCTCCCGATGATGGTAATGATCTTAGCACAGATCATGACAGCAGTTTTCCTTCACCGGCAATCACTTCAATTCCAGGAGAGCAACTCTAACAACGATCGATCAAATGCTAACATGAACCATATCGTCGCTAGGAAACGCGTCATTCAGATGCTTTTCCTGGTCACGACGGTGTTTGTCGTCTGCTGGGGACCGGATCAAATCTCCTTTCTGATGTTCAACCTTAGAGTTCTAGACATTTCGCATTTAAATAGTCTTCTCAATCGGTTCCTTGTCGTTCTCGCGTTTGCTAACTCGTGGGCGAATTTTTTCATATATACCATTCGTTACCCTCAATTTCGTCGTGCCATGTGCGATATGTTTCGGGGATATTCTAAATCAAAAGCTGCACTCTTTGGAGAAGTCACTGCGAAAGATCCAAGGAGGTCTACAGGGTCTCCATCAAATGTTTAAGGTATCCATGCTGGTAATCATAAAGATGCACAGTTGAACCTGATCTAACGTAGTCCATTGATCATATAGAAAGCCCCGTGTTCTCTCTGTATAGGATTTCCCGGCCAAATTCACGTGTTTGTCATTCGAATTCATTTACTTTGCATTTAAGTTAGCTCAGATCGGCTTTGCCATGCCAATTATCATTCAATTTTCCAGTTTTTGTATTTAATTTAGGATTTTGGTCGAAGGGTTTCATAGATCTGTCATTCAATTTAGAAACTGCTCAACTAGCATTCAAATTATCACTTGTCATTCGTATTCGCAATATTTGTATTCAAGTTAGGAATGTTAGGGGGAAGAATTGCAACAAACTTTTACAGTTTTTAAATAATGCAGTTAAAATGCATGATTTGCCATTGGGGTCTAAGCTGTTATTCCAGTTATTAATTTTCAGGACAATGCAGATTGGTGTAGTCAGACATAAAGTAAAGAAGGGGCGAAATCAAGGAATATGGCATTTCTGCACGGACATGTTCATATACCCGGGAAAGGTGGGGGTACCCTCAATCGCCCCTTTTTACTGCAGACTCGGAATTTTACAAAAGTAATTCACATCGTCTCTTATACCCAGCACACCCCTCTGTTTTTCTTAAAGAATTTCATAGTTCACTTGCCCGCCGCAGATCGATGGCTAAAGACATGACTAAATAATGAATCATGTTCAAATTATTGACTCTAGTCCCTATCCCAGTCACAATATTGTACCCTTCTTCCATAAGGAAATTATGATGAAATTATGATCAATTTATGATGAAACATAAGACAAACAACTTCCTTACATGAACATTTACAAATATACTGAGACCATCAGGTTCGTAGATGCAAGTCGTTTTTTTCTTCTTAACAATCAAACTTAAATGCTGATGAATATCAGATAAATCTAATAAGTATAAGTGTATAAATGCAAGAAAATGAAATATGATGAAATACACATGAAAAAACAATATTGAAAGAAAAAGAATGAGCTATAAAAAGTGTGTAATAAACGAGAAATGTATATTGACCATCAATTTAAGTGCACAAAGTGCTAATTTGAATGCTACAAATGAATTAGAATGCTAGAAGCACACCGTCGCGTTGTCAGAAAATTGTGTTGCGCCAAATCGAATGACCAAATAGCGAAATAAGCACATTGTTCATTAATTTGAATGAAACATACGTAGATTCTAACAAAAATTCCATAGATTTGAAAACAAGAAAAGGGAATATAAATCCGAGATATACCTGACTGCACTAAAACCGTCAAATTTGAGCGCAAGACAAATTAATTTGAATGACAAACTAGTGAATTTGGCCGGGAAATCCTATTATGTGCTTATTGTAATTCAGTTTAGAAAATCAATGAACGAAATGAATCCAGATGTGTAATCAATATTAGAAATTGATTCATGTTTATACGTAATCTACAAACAATCGTTGTTTTTGTATACAACGCCTTTCAGATCAAGGCTATCAAATTTTAATGATGCTGTTTAGAATCTGCTCTGTTTTTATTGGGGTAAAAAGAATATTTGTATTATATAAAATTTAAAAAATTCTTTACAGTTTACACGGTTTAATAGACATTCGTTTAAAAGTATGAAAACATAAAACGTACATTTTTATTTTTATTTTTGGTTCATCATTTTCAGACTTTTAAAACATGAACACGGACATCTTTTGGTATAAACATATTTGCAATCGAGCTGGTTTGACATGTATAAAACACAATATATGATGTACGGAAATAAACATGTGTCAATACAATTAAGAGCGCATGAAATAATACGAGCAAATATTTGATGAAGTTTTCAAGACGAACGATGATATGGGAAGGTTGTGAAAATATATAGGAGTGAACAGTTCAAAGACTTTAAAAATATCGAACTAAACGCACTTTATTAGCGTATGCTACCACGTCTACTGGAATTGGTTGAACAGACTGTACATCTCAAATATAATCTCTGCGTTGTTAACACTCCTCTTAAATTTCTACATTCTGAATATAAAGAATGATGTGATGCAAGGAAGTTTTTAAAATCAATGAATTAGATGACGTTTTAAACTTCAAACGTTAGTGTATCGGCCGTCCAATATTCCTCTTGCGATGCCACTATGCGTGCAACTATCGACTATCCAACGTATTGACCTCTCAAGAGAATTATAAGAAGTTCGATTATCTTAATTAAATGATTCCCTTCACTTGTTACATCATGTATACATGTATAACACAGTCATGATTTCTTTGGCGTTCCTTAGAAACTTTTGTCAGCCGGCTTTAATCATTGTCATGGTTGACAGACACTCTTTAGCGGAAATCAGCTTAATTGTATTTTTGAAATATCTGATGAATAAAAGAGACATTGTGGCAATATAAGAACACAAAGATGCTGGTAGGAGATATATGAAAAGAAAGAAAATTATATTCGTGCAATAATGAGATCATACTTTCAGATCGCGAGGAATTTGATGAAATACTAGTGTACATAGATACATAATTTGTTTTGGGATTTGAAATGACAGAAATCTCTTAACTGCTGCTCTCTTGTACGAGTATTTTCAATTCGGTTCTTATTCCAGGTTATTTTATGGAAATAATCTGCAAAGAAACATTGAACAGGTAAGATTTGATTAAGACGGGTAAATTGACTTATCGGAACTCTGAAGATAACATTAAACAATGCATTGAATTTGATTTTGAAACTGGAGCGATGGACTGTATCGAAAGAAAGAAAAAACATCTCAATAGAAACATTGTACAGAATAAATGTTTTTTTAAGACGGAGATATTGACTTATTGAAATTCGGAAGATAACATCAAACTTGATATTGAATTTTATTTTGAAACTTGAACGAGAGACTTTAAAGAAAGAAAATAAAAAAACAGGCATTCAATGAAAAGTGTATGATATCACATAATTATTTTATTGCTCATAGAAATTCTTATTAAATCTTTATATGACTAATGAATACAATAGCGTTTTCATTAAGGAAATAATTATAACTAACCATTTTTTATACAAACAATAAATGTTGATATGTATTATTTTATTTTCATATTTTGATATAAATGTATGAAATTAATATTTCGTGATTCACTATTCTCCATTGTTACACTACCATTTATTTATTTGCATACAACACCTACGTGGATCCTTGTCATTTGATTGGAGGATTGTTGGTCACATGATATTTAATAGATGTTCTATTGCACGGGCGTGCATTTTTGGTTATATTCGCCGTGCATTTTTGGTTATATGCAGACTGCGTACCTTTCTGCCGTGCGCGTATCCCTGCGTGTATCTGACGCGAATGTAATCTAAATGTAATCGAGATGGCTTGACTCCAACTTTAATTTATCTTTAATATAAGGAGTCAAGCATAATTTGTTGATTAACGTTTTATTAGATCTTCTTCGATGTTGTATAAAAACAAATATTGAATGTTTTTTATTCGTTCAATAGTGTGACGCCTCGTTGAATAGAATGTTAATCTTTCAACGAATGCAAATATTCGCACTATTGAAGTCATAATCATTCATTATTTGTATAATATAAATCGTTGTATTTGAAGACAAAACCACAATAATTAGATTTATTGAGAAACGAACTGAAAACGATAATTGTATTTTGTAGTACATTTTGAAATCTGTATGATATTTGAAAGTTTTAAATGATATTTCATTTTAAACATTGATTGATATTTAAAAGTTTTATATGATATTTCATTTTAAACATTGATTGATAGTAAGTATTTAATGGAAAATGAACTTGTTCCTCACCCTTAGATAAACTGGGAGTAAATGTTATTGATTTTCTTTGAAATTTAAAGGGATAGTTGAGTTTTATTGCAGAGGGCGCTACATAAAATGTTTTTTGTGAGATAATAAAAAAACTGAAAGTCAAATTTGAAAGAATATACAATTTAAATGACAAAATTATCTTTGTCTGATTTTAAAATCGGTTCAGAGATGGCTGAAATATCCATAAATATAACCATTTCTAATATTTGTGGTGCCCAACAAATATTCGGTAATTTTGAACCAGCCGTTGAGAAACGAGTTAGCGCCTTTACGTTTTATTCCAGCCAATGCCAATATTGGCTTTTTGTTGGCTTTTTCGTGTTGGTTATAATATGCACAACCAGTCGGCCCGTGTATTGTTATTTTTAATAAATCAATTAATGGTCAACGTATTTTTTTAAAGTGGAGCTGAATTAGTATGATCGTATTCAATCTAAATTCACACATTTTGGGGACTAAAATTACCTTCATAGCAATTTTATGTTCTAAAAAGGCACTAGAAATGTCATAAATAAGAATTCGAGTAATAACCATGCACTTTGATGGCATTTGCGGTCTTAAACAAGAACTCAACTATCCCTTTAAGATATATCATATAGATCAATTTAAATTAGAAAAGACACATCAAAGTAGAAAGAGTATAAATAGTTGTATTGATTTTATTGAAACCTCACTAATTATTGTTCAATTATGAGCTATACTTGTTCGTTAAATCTAGTAATTCTATACTAGTTTGGCATTTCTGTATTTTTTATGATAGGTTGTTTACAATAGTTTTCCAAGTCAACTTCTTGCTCACCCAATTTTTTAAATCAAATTACTCACACCAATTCTGTTTATTAGTTACTTGGACGTGATATGGGGTTTGTTTCGTGGCGTACTAAACTATGTTTACCACTGAATTGCCCCACATATTAATTTATGTACTTTATAATTTTTGATCACACTGCTTAATTGTGTTAAGATTGTTTGTTTGGTGGCGTACTAAACTATGTTTACCACTGGATTGCCCCACATATTAATTTATGTACTTTATAATTTTTGATCACACTGCTTAATTGTGTTAAGATTGTTTGTTTGGTGGCGTACTAAACTATGTTTACCACTGGATTGCCCCACATATTAATTTATGTACTTTATAATTTTTGATCACACTGCTTAATTGTGTTAAGATTGTTAATATTATTGCAAATTCCATTTTGACTCGTTGATGTAATATATTTCATACATAATAGCGCAATCGCCATTGCAGGAATGTTGATTCGGTCCCTCATTGTTCTTTATTACACATTTATACGACTTTGGTCATTCCAGGGAGGTGAAAGAAAGAAGTTGAAAATCTTGTAATTTATTCAAACGCATTCGTGAGTTCTAAAGCGGAACAATGGGATGTGTAACATTCCACTTGGCTTTGAAGTTCCATGCTCCGAACCACGCTTCCACTGCTGCAAATCTCGGAGGCCATGCACCAGTTTCACATTTATTACAAAATATCAAATAACTGGCAAAATATTAGTGGAAATTATAAACTTTATATGGGGAATATAATGGGAATAGTGCATCAAACAATTTTTCAAATTAAGTACTCCGCCCTTCCTATAAGTTGTGTGCCAGAGTTGGTAAAAGAAAATTAGATCCTGACAAAAACTCAATATTTCAGGATAATGCGCTAATTTGTGCGTGTTTTAATGCCCCGTTATTTAATCCATGATATACAATCTTCGATAACTATAAGTTGGCTAATGCGTGTTTTCGCGTGTTTTCTGTATTCTTGCAGTTGGAAAAACGATGAAATTACACAAGTTTGTGTTCGATTGTGCTACTCATTACACATTAAACAATTGATGAGAAATCATTGAAAGAGACAGCGAACAGTTGCTGTGATACCGTTTCTGATGTAGGAATTCTAAATTCTTGAATTTCATGCGCTCTTTTATCTCACCACCTGGTCAACAGTTGCAGATTAGCGCATAACTTTTCGGCAGCTTGGAGCATGGGGTCAAAGGAGAGCGGCTTGATTCCAGTCTTTCTCTATCACGTCCCTGGTCATTCGCAGTGTTCGTGGGTTGCCTGGGCGTGACGGGTGTGTCCAGCGGTATGATTTAGAACGCGGGGTCATCCTTTGTCATGTTCTGCGTTCCTGCGAATGCGGCGGGTGCCAAGGGGGTTATAGAATTGGAACCAAATACACGAATCGGGTTGTTCGCTTTATTGTTGGTATAACTGGGTCAGTTGGTATCCATTGTTTTGTACTCAAATGTTCACATTCCATTTGAACTCTAGGATGTGTAAACTGTTAATGACTTGAACTTTGTTATTCTATTTCATGAACTTAAGCCCCCATCACACCAAACAAGTTATCACTACGTTCAATTATTTATGTTTTATTTTTTGTTACAATTAAAATTATACATTTTGGTGTCGATCTGAATAATAGTTATACAACGTCTTTTTGGCACCACGTAGCTTCCCCCTCCCTGCTTATGTTGGTTGGTCTACTGCGTTTATTTAATTCTAAAATAATAATTTATTGTTAAATTATTGTCACATTTATATATTATGATTGTATAACTGTTTTATTTTAGTTGCTTTATTATATTAATTTTATTTAAAAAATATTCTATGTCTATTTAATTTTGATTATGTTAATAAACGCAGAAATAAATCTGCCTTTAAAAAAAAATAACAAAATCAAAACAAAAAATACAAAATGTTAACCATTTTTTTGTCAGAGTGACAGTTTTAGATGTGATGGTTGCCTTGGTTTATATGGTGCGATGGTATTTATGATTTGAAAGTTGGAAGGATGAATAGTAACGTCTATAATACTCCTTTACTTCTTTCTCATATTACGTTTGCCGAGAGCCAGAACGGTATGAACCCATTAGCCCGTATTTTGAAGTCGTGTCTAACTCCTGTTTAACTAAACAGTTGTCTAAGTCCTGTCTAAGTCCCGTCTAACTTTAGACACGAAGTCGTGTCTAACTTTTTTCGTATTCTGAAGTCGTGTTTAAATAAAGTTAAACACGAAGTCCTGTCTAAGTCCTGTTTAACTTTAGACAACTGCTTTAAGGGCGCGATTCTGCTGCTTTTCAACGTCGACGGTACACTATACTTGCTGACCACGAACTTGCGGGGGAGAACGATAGTACGTGCATTCTCTAAAATTTCAAATACGTTTTGCAGGATATGTTCTCGTGTAGCCTAATTTTTTTCTCGATCGTTTTGCCCCCCCCCCCTCACTTTTTTGGTTGGGGGAGGGGGGAAGTGCCCCCCTGCCCCCCACCCCCCACTTCCGGCGTCTATGGACTTCACTATTCATGAAGTCCTGCTTTCAAACCTTCCCAAATGTATCATGAAACTGTCAGACTAATATGGTTCTCCCCGTCACCAATCTTTGGTTTTCTCCTGATCTGACATCGGGGCATATATTGATATGAAATATTCGCAATAAATCCTTATTCGTTTTCTACAATGCAACATCTATTTTTGTCTAGGTATCTCTGGTAAATATTGATTACCATCGTTTTTTTGTAAACTATTAACCTATTTATTGTAGGCCCTACTAAAGATAAATATACGAGGAGAGTCGTTGACGGCGCGGTTCCTGCTTTCTAGTGAGACTTTGATCAACAGCGATTCTTTAACGTACTTGACTCGAAAAATAATTTACCAAAGAGAAATTCGTGAAAAGATTAAATCTTTTTCTTAACCAGGCTTTCTTGTTCGAGATTATTGAAACGTCTCGTAAATAAATAAGTTGGCTATATTGCCTCGCATATTCTTGTCCTCGTACAGAACAGCGTCCAGAAGCCGGATCATGGTTTATGGTAAGGTTTCTTCCTTGTTTTGCATTTGATAGTCTGTTACAGTTCATAATCATTGCGTTCAGTTACATTGTGTATTTTAGCGTTTTAACATTTCAATTGGAGTCAACAGCCAAAATGAATATGTGCAGATAAATGATTTTCTGTTCATGCTCGTAACAAATTGTTTTATTTGCCGTTCATCGTTCACGTTGCATCTGGGGAGAAGAAAAAAAAAAGGAAAATTCTTACTAATTCTAAAGTATGATCATGAGGAAAAACTACATTTGACTCGTGGTCTTCAGGGGCGGATCTAGTTTTTGGCTAAAGGGGGGGGGGTTGACCCAATGACGATGTGAATACTGTGTGGGTCTGGACACATGATTTTTTTCCTTTTTTTTTATCTTGATAAGTTTTATTGGTCAGAAAACACAATGATTTACAAAATATGCGTTACATCGTTTTGCACAAAAATAATGAATAATCATATTGTTTCACACTTACAATCTTGCGGTTTCACATTAAAAAACATAGCATGATACTTCTGTATACCCCGGCCGCACAGACGATACGACCATAATCATTATATTATGGATTAGTTTGAATTCGGAATCACAGAAAATAGTAGGAAAATCTCTTAGATCTTTAACGAGATGGTGATAGTTTTGCTGCAAAAAGAAATGCTTCCATGCTCCTGGTATTTTTTTATAACAATCTAGCAATACAAAATACTCAGTGAATTTTAAATCCTTTTCTTTACAGTCTTTCCATCGAAGTGGACGTCCAAATTCATCTAACATATCTGCAATTTTTACAAAACCCTTTTCTTTTATTTCTGGTTTAGATATAGATTTTCCGTTTAATATGATAGTTTTGTTATTACAGATGCATTGGTTAGCAATATCGGTTTTTCTATTCAAAAGACTCCATGTTTCTAAAATTTCCCTGAACCATTTTGACACTTCAATGTTTAAATATTTCATATCAAAATTACAATAAAAAATATATTCTCCACCAACTGGTGACAATAATTCTAAGCATATATTTTTCCAACCTATAGAATTTGACGTGAATAGTCTTGTCACCCATTTAATTTTCTGAGCTTGAAGAGTCGATTTAATACAAGTCATCTTTAAACCTCCCTCATTGTACTCCTTTACCAAGACTTCACGTTTTATTCTATCTGGGCCGCCCCATACGAATTCGTATTGTACTGTGTTAACCTTATGAATAAATGAATCGGGAATGGACACAATGCTGCCTACATATAACAACTGGGAAATAGCAAAAGTTTTAACTATTTGAATTTTTCCATATAGTGACAGATTCCTGGCTTCCCATAAGTTCACTTGAGATTTGATTTTGGATAAAATTCTTTGGAGTTGTGCCATTCTTTCTTCAAAAGAGTAGGAGATATCGATTCCGAGTATTGTCAAAACATTATCAAACTTTATATTCATTTGAATTGCTGGATTTTGTACGTTAAAAAGTCCTATAAACATTGCCTTCGTCTTTTGGTAATTCAGTGAAAGTGACGAACAAATTTGAAAATCATCAAGCATAGCAGTTAAATAGGAATATGATTCGAAATTTAACAAAAATACTGTTATGTCGTCTGCGTACATAGAAAGTTTAATTTCGTGAATATCGTTTAACTTTATGCCCTGGATATTTTGGTTTATTCTTAAATTGTTATTGCCAGAGCTTCTATCGCTAAAATAAAGAGGTATGGAGAAAGAGGGTCCCCTTGTCTTAGTCCTTTTCCTACTGGAAAAAATCCAGTTGAAATGTTATCGTTCATTACGCAGCTTTCCATGTCCTTGCAAAGAACATTGACAAAATTGCAAAATGTATTTCCGAAATTGAAACACTTCTATAAGAAATTGATGATTTAGAGAATCAAAGGCTTTTTTGAAATCGAGACTTAATAAAATACCCCTGATTTGTTTTAACCTATAGTAAAATATAGTCTCGATCACTGTTCTCACAGATTGTCAGAGGTATCTATGTTTAACAAAGGCGACTTGGTCTGGGTGAATTATTGATGGTAAAATATTTCTAAGTCTCCGCGCTAAGGCTTTAGAACCAATCTTAATATCGGCGTTTAAGAGTGTTATGGGTCATTTTATCCTTGCCCTTTTTTTGCTATTAGGGTGATTATACCTTGTCTCTGCGATGTGGGCAGCTTTCCACGTCTAAAACTGAAATTTAGGGTGACTACGAGCAACGGTCCCAATATGTTCTGAAATTTACAATAAAACTCGACGGTTATTCCGTCATTGCCGGGTGATTTGTTTTTAGCCATGGCTAATAAAAGAAGCCGTACATTCTGCAAGGGATAATTCTTTTTCACATGAATCTTTTTTGTTGGGAGATAATTTTGGTATGTTATTTTGCTCCAAAAACTTACAGTTACTAAAAACTCTTGGTTCTTCTGCTTTGTATAAGTCTGAGTATAATTGTTTAATATGCGTATTTACTTTTAAAGTGTCAGTTAGAATTTCATCTCCACTTTTTATCCTGTAAATCGTTGATCGGGTTTTGTTTGCCTTTTCCAGGTTTAAAAAGAACTTACTGTTTTTCTCTCCGTACTCGACCCAGTTGGCCCGGGACCGAACTATTATGCCATGAGTTATACGATCCATGTGTGTTTCGTAATCTAACTTAACCTTTTCATATTCATCAACATATCTTTCTCCATTTTTATCCACCAAAACTTGCAGGCGCTGTAAATTTGCTTCTAGTTCCCTTTTTTGCTTCCTTAGAATTCTTGCTTTGTTTATACTATATTTTCTGGAAAACAAACGGATGTTATATTTCAAAAATTCCCATCTCATACGTATATCTTCAAATTGAAGCGATTCGGTTATCCAATTATCTAAATTTTCGGTCATTTTCGTACAATACTGCTCGTCTTCACAAAGACTATTATTTAACTTCCAATTAATTGCAAAAGGTCGCTCCCTTTGTAAGAATTCAATCACAAAAATGATTGCTGAGTGGTCTGAGCCTACTCCGGGTATAATATCAGTTTTCTGTATGTAATCTTGGAGAGTGTCAGAGATTAACCAAATGTCAAGTCTACTTTGTATTAGTGGATGGAGTTGCCTCCAAGAGTATCTTCTAGTTAAAGGGTTCCTTAGTCTCCAAGTATCAACTAAATCCAAATTACTCTGTAACTCCTTTATAAGATCACTGATATCCCTATACATGTGAGGGTTACCTCCCATCCTGTCCAAATCTCTATTTAACAGAGTGTTAAAATCTCCCCCGATCACTATTGGTAAGGCTCTTATATCATTTACCGAGAGTAAAACTTCATTAACTTGTTTTAAGAAAAGTTTCTGATCTGCATGATTGCCTGCTGTTGGTGCATAAATATTCAACAAAATGTATTCATTATCATCTATATTACGGTGCAATAGAATAAACCTCCCTTCATCAGAAATACGCTTTCATAAAATGTTATAGTTTAAATTAGCTTTAAACAGTATAGTTACTTCACAACTGTGTGGGGATCCATGGGAAAATACAATGCCCCCTTTCCATTGTGATGACCAGAGGTTAGTTATATCGTCTGAACTGTATGTTTCCTGTAGGAATATTACATCTGCCTTACTATCTTCAAGCCAGTTAAACACTTTATTCCTTTTAAAATTAGATCTTAAACCTCGTACATTTAGCGAAAGAAATTTCAACTTTGTTTCTTTAGATATCATGAATGGATGTGGCACCCTGATTTTCTGAACCCGTGAAACATGCCATATGTTTGGTAGGCAAAAGCAAAGGTTGGCATTTAGAATACAATAAGATGGCTCCTATTTGCCTGGACACATGATGGCGTTTTTCTATGCACATCCCTTTTTCACTTGGCAGCCCAAGGGGCCTAACCCCACCCCCACCCCGTAGATCCGCCCCTGGTCTTTGAAAATAGCTGACATCATTAGAGAGTCTCAATTATGTATTGTACAATAATGTTACAGAAGAATTTTATTATATGAAAAATGCATTACTCGCGAAACTACGAAAGCAATTTTGTCAGTGACAAGAGCATACTGGCTAACCTCATTTTACTAAGATAATGTTGGAGCGCCTTGAGGACCTTGAAAGGCGATACGTGCGCTATATAAAAATTCAATATTATTATAATTATTATAATCTGACTTGACAAGCGTAGCAATCTTAAATGCCTCTCTACATGTAAGTGTCAATATACCTGTCATGGTCGTATAGCGCGGACAAAATGAGGTTTCAGGTAATATTTGAATAGAGACCAATATATGCTATGCGAGTATCCATCTAATTAGAAGGACGGAGTCTAACACGATCTTCCTCTTCCTGCTTTCTAGTGAGACTTTGATCAACAGCGATTCTTTAACGTACTCGATTCGAAAAATGAATTACCATAGAGAAATTCGTGAAAAGATTAAATCTCTTTCTTAACCAGGCTTTCTTGTTCGAGATTATCAAAACGTCTCGTAAATAAATAAGTTGGCTATATTGCCTCGCAGATTCTTGTCCTGGTACATAACAGCATCCAGAAGCCGGATCATGGTTTACGGTAAGGTTTCCTCCTTGTTTTGTATTTGATAGTCTGTTACAGTTCATAATCATTGCGTTCAGTAACATTATGAATGGTAGAGTTTTAATATTTCATTTGGAGTCAACAGCCAAAATGAAAATGTGCAGATAAATGATGTTCTGTTTATACTCGTAACAATTTTTTTTATTTGCCGTTCATCGTTTACGTTGCATCTGAGGAGAAAAAAAAACAGGAAAATTCTTACTAATTCTAAAGTATGATCATGAGGGAAAAAAAAATTGACTCGTGGTCTTCAGAGGCGGGTCTAGCTTTTTGCTAAGGGTGGGGGGGGGGTTGACCCAATGACGATGCGGATACTGTGTGGGTCTGGACACATGTTGGCGTTTTACTATGCACATGACATTTTCACTTGGCAGCCCAAGGGGCCTAACCACCCTCCCCCGTAGATCCTCCCCTGGTCTTTGAAAATAGCTGACATCATAAGAGAGTTTCAATTATGTATTGTACAATAATGTTACAGAAAAATGTTATCATATGAAAATGCATTACTCGCGAAACCACAAAAGCAATTTTGTCAGTGAAAAGGGCGGTGCCAGGTAAAAATGTCAGAGGAAAAAATGTCAGAGGAAAAAATGTCAGAGGTAAAAATGTCAGAGGAAAAAATGTCAGAGGAAAAAATGTCAGAGGTAAAAATGTCAGAGGTAAAAATGTCAGAGGTAAAAATGTCAGAGGAAAAAATGTCAGAGGTAAAAATGTCAGAGGAAAAAATGTCAGAGGTAAAAATGTCAGAGGTACAAGCAAAAAAAAATGAGTGCCGTCATCATGTCTCAGCACTTTTATTACACAGAATGTCGAGACGTACTGCTACTGCATGGGCTAGTCTATTATATTCCTTTCTTCCATAATGTAAATTTTATAAATGGCTGTGTGTTGTATTTCGTACATGTCCTGAGGATAATACAATGTGGAAAATAGATTTTGAAATTTATTTTGTTGTGATCAGGCTTGCATATATGTATGAATGTCTAACATTTGTTGATATTTTGAATCGGTTGATGTGTTAATGTTTGTGAAACGGACCGGTTTGGCCGGTGGCAGCCTGCAACCTATCCGCGTGTAACGTTCCAGTGACGAACAAAGTCCAAACGAAGAAATGAAAGTTCTCGACAAAAGTCAAGTGTTAAAGTGAGTAGTGCATTTAGTACAAATAGTTACATATAATCACGAGGAATCACGAAAAGTTATTTATAAGGGTTGGGCGCCCCGAACTCTGCTAAAGCTTTAGCACTTCATGGCGGCAAAAGAAGTGGAGTAAGAATAAGAAAATCAAGAAGTCGCTCCGAAAAGTAAAAACTCGCTCCGAAAACTAAAAACCCGCTCCAAAAAGTAAAAGACCGTCTCGATTCAGAAGCTCATCTCAATTTTAAACTCTCCGACAATTATAAATAACGATGTAATTTAAACCGAACCTCTGCAAAGCGCGCGCTTCTCTGGAATGTGATGGTGCGGTTGGCATTTAAAGATAAAGTTGAGTTCTGGTCTTGCGATTGCATTGTGAAAGAAACGGTGTGGAAGCAATCAGAAAAGGTTGATCATCTAGCATAAACATCTAAGTATTGGTATGTAGTGGAAGGTTTTGGAGTCATCAAAATGATAAAATCGCTGGCCCTTTCTTGGTAAAGTAACAAGCACTGTACACAGAAAGATATTGATATGGGACTACACAAACATATGGCATACAAATCGGGCCTCATTTTAAAGCTGTTACTTGTCATATCTGGGATATGAAGTCATTTGAAATAGATTTTCAGGGAATAACTTTTTTCTTTGATGTTCTTCCACACTTGCATAATAAGAATGATAACAAACGCTCACACATTAATGTTCACCTTTCCCCAGAACTCAACCTTCTCTTTAATTGATGTAACATCGGCGGCTTTCTGCTTTGTATCGGAGTAACAAAGCTGCTTATTGATTTTTTCCCAGACTATTTTATACCGCAATAGTAATCTTTTATTGCAACGCGCGCACTTCGGGAATGTGATGGGTTTAGCATTGATAACATGGCTTTCTGCTTTGTTTCAGAGTATCAAAATACCAGCCCACAAGAAAGTGGAATTGTCGGAAATATGCATTTATTGGAAATTACATATAATAGTAGTCATTGCCACGCAGTTAAAATGTCCAACAATCTTCAAAAGTGAAGGAGAAGTGGGGGGGGGGGGGGGAAGGTTCAGAGATATCTGATCCTATTTTGGGGCTGTACTGACTTTTCTTTTTATTTAATAATTACACCATGCATGAAGCGACAACAGTAACTCAGCCTATAAAACATGGCAAAACTTCTCGATTTAGAAATCTTTTTCCCCAGAAGTTTGCTCAGTGTACCAGTACCATGCGCGGCTTTTACAAAAGCATAATATACCGGTATATAAACATTGAATAAGGCAGACTAATGGGACATGCATGGTTGCTACTCCGAGTTTCACACCTTGCAAGCGATCATCAGACAAGATAGCATTCTTACATGATTCCTCTGCAACCTTGGTAAACACGCTCAAAATAAGACTTAACTAATACAATACCTGAATACAATATAATAAGAATTACTCATGAGTAATTCTAATTGTATTTTATTAGTTAAGTCTTATTTTAGGGGTATTTGTACCAAGGTTGTAGGATAATCATGTTTAAGAATGCTATCAATTGCCTGATGATTGCTTGCAAGGCGCGAAACTCGGAGTAGAAACCATGTCCCATTAGTCTGCCTGCTCTGCCTCGGCATTGACCACTGTTCGGAAGGATTTATTAGCAAAGCATTATATAAGAGGAAGGGGGAGAGCAGCCGGGTCACCGTGCCCCAGAAGAAGAATACCCCCCCCCCCCTCCCTCGTCTTCCTTCGGCAATAATCGGGCAAAAAGTCACCATTTGGGGCCGAAATGTAAATAAATTTAACTGGGAAAGGGGAAAATAAAGCAGCGGTGAAATAACAACTGCAGAATATCCCTCGCTGTTCTTTTTCGATAAGCCTAATATATAACCCGGGTGTAACCATAACAAACTTGCCACATGATTATGTTTTTAATTTATACCTCTAACATTTATACCTCTGACATGTTTTCCTCTGACCTTTTTTCCTCTGACAGTTTTTCCTCTGACATTTTTCCCTCTGACATTTTTCCCTCTGACATTTTTACCTCTGACATTTTTACCTCTGACATTTTTTCCTCTGACATTTTTACCTCTGACATTTTTACCTCTGACATTTTTACCTCTGACATTTTTTCCTCTGACATTTTTACCTCTGACATTTTTTCCTCTGACATTTTTACCTCTGACATTTTTACCTCTGACATTTTTTCCTCTGACATTTTTACACCGAGCCAAAAGGTCATACTGGCTAACCTCATTTTACTGAGATAATGTTGGAGAGCCATGAGGACCTTGAAAGGCGATACGTGCGCTATATAAAAATCCACTATTATTATTATTATTATAATGTGACTTGACAAGCGTAGCAATCTTAAATGCCTCTCTTCATTTAAGTGTCAATATACCTGTCATGGATGTATAGCGCGGACAAAATGAGGTTTCAGGTAATATTTAAATAAGAGACCAATATATGCTATGCGAGTATCCATTTAATTAGAAGGACGGAGTCTAACACGAACTTCCTCTGGTCACAAGTATCACAAAATGATACAGTCAACTTAATCAACACTACTGGTCAAGATACGAGAGTGTGTTGGTCTTGACGTGGAAGGAAACCACTTTGATCATACACGCAAAAACCAATTTGTGTATAAGCCAGAATTGTTGTGCTGTTTCTAAATGTTTTGGATGATGTTAAACTGCGATAAAAGAGTAAATCCTGAACTTTTTTTGCAAATACTGTCTCCCCACAGTGTATTTGTGAATGCTGAAGGAGACTCCATATAACGTTCCTTCTAAAAGAATAACTGAAAGACTGATATCTTCAACCTGTTACAACTTTCTGGTCTAATCATCCAAACGAAGACAATGGCTCGCTGGAATGACAACAGCACAACTTTAATGACAGGATTTGTTACTGTCACTACTTTGATGCCATATTCGACGGTCTTAGAAGAAGACATCGCACAAACTACCAGTAGTCAGGCATCCGATGCGACCGCAGTTCCTTAGGTCTGGTTACCCATGAAGTAGTCCTGGTGGGTCATTGTTCAACTGTTCTCTGCTATACTAGGAATATGTGGAAACCTTCTAGTGATGATGGTGTTGTTCAACAAACGTAGAGCCCGCCGGTCAACTGATACTCTGATCGGAGCCTTGGCTTTCGCCGACTTCTTGACCTCTGTATTCTTCATACCACATCCGCAGATCGCTACTCTACCGAGTGATACATGGCTGGCTCAGGTCTACTGTCGTATCATGCATACATCCGTAATCATGTGGGTAGCCGTTGTGGCTTCCGTCTTTACATTGACTGCCATCACTTTGGAACGTTATTTCGCCATCGCACATCCTTTCTTCTTCTTAAGAAATGTCAACCCTGCTCGCACCTCCATGTGCATCTTCATTATATGGGTCGCTGCAATTGCAACGAATAGCTTCCAGTTTGTTGCAGCGTATGCAGCTGGGAATACATGTGTCGTTATGTTTCTATCTCAAAGTGCTCTTTTCGCGATTGGTATTTCTGTTTTCATGGTGGAATTTGTTCTCCCGATGATGGTAATGATATTAGCACAGATCATGACAGCAGTTTTCCTTCACCGGCAATCACATCAATTCCAGGAGGGTAACTGTAACAGCGATCGATCAAATGCTAACATGAACCATATCGTCGCTAGGAAACGCGTCATTCAGATGCTTTTCTTGGTCACGACGGTGTTTGTCCTCTGCTGGGGACCGTCCCAAATATTCTATCTGATGCTTAACCTCAGACTTCTAGACATTTCGCATGTGTTTGGTCTTCTCCATCGGTCCCTGATCGTTCTCGCGTTTGCCAACTCCTGTGCGAATATTTTCTTATATACCATTCGTTACCCTCAATTTCGTCAGGCCGTGTGCGATATGTTTCGGAGTGATTCAAAATTAAAAGCTTCACTCTTTGGAAAAATCACTGCAAAAGATCCAAGGAAGTCTACAAGGTCTCCATCAAATGTTTAAGGTGTCCGTGTCCATGCTGATAATCATAAAGATGCACTTAGTTGAACCTGGTCTAACGTAGTCCATTGATAAAATAAAATGCCCTATGTTCTCTTTTTAGTATGTGCTAGTTGTAATTTAGTCAAAGAATCAATGAACGAAATGAATCCAGATATGTAATTAATATCAGAGATTGATTCATGTATATACGAAATCTACAAACAATCATTGTTTTCATAACTGGTAGATCAAGGCTATTAAATTAGAATGATGCTGTTTAGAAAATAAAACAATTTGCTCTGTTTTTATTGGGTTAAAATAGAATATGTGTATTATATCAAAATATGAAATTTGTTTTTGTTTCTTTACAGTTTACACGGTTTAATAGACATTCGTTTAAATGTATGAAAACATGAAACATAATTTTTTTTTTGTCGGGTTCATCATTTTTAGACTTTCAAAACATTATTATTATTATTATTATTATTATAGTTTTATTTCAACAGGGTAGTCTCATTTCAAGTTCATTTCTGGACCTGCTCTCCCATAGAGCCCTGCAGTCACATAACAAACATTTACAATCAAAACATGAATTCAAAACTTTCATACAAAGTTAAAATATACATGGCATATTACAATCAATTCAACACACATTAACAATTATAAGAAAGAAAAAAAAAGAAATGTGATTAATGAAGGTCAAATTAACGTGAAAAGATGTTTACAAGAGAAACTGCCTTGTTTAAACATACTTTTTAAAACTTTGCAAAGTCTTAAAATTTTGGACGTTACAGGGTAAATATTTTTATAATTTAGCCCCTAAGACTGCTAAAGTTTTCATTTTTAAATCTGTTTTACATTTTTGAATAAATAATGGACTGTTTAGAGTATAACGAGTAGAATATAATACTGGTCTTTTATTATTAATTGGAGTTACATATGGTGGTGATAGGTCGTTGATGATTTAAAAAATTAAGATGCATTTATGATGTTTTATTCTTTCCTCTCCTGACAGCCATTTCAATTTATTCATTAAAATATTTTGGAGTGTAAATATTCGGCACGAAGTACTAATCGTGCATATCGATTTTGTAATTTTTGCAACTTTGTTAGAGTTTGTTTTGAAGTATTTCCCCATACTGAATTACAGTAGTTTAAATGCGGTAGGATAAGAGAATAGTATAATGTAATCAAATTCTTACGGGAAATATAATGGCGTCTAATGCCGTCTAATGCAGGCAATCGTACTCGATACTTTCTCAACAACTTTTCTTACATTTAGCGACCATGTTAGACATTTGTCTAGTGTTACACCTAGATATGTCATACTTTCGACTGAGTCGAGTACATTATCACTGTAATGAATACAAATATTATTATTTTGAATTTTTCTTTTAGAACCAAAATGTATTGTTTTGGTTTCAATTGCATTTAAAACATTCCATTATATTGTAACCATTTAACGATGCTGGAAAAGTCTTTTTGGAGATTGCATTCACAAACTTTATAATCCTTTCCATGATGAAAAACTGCCGTGTCATCTGCATAATAAGGAAATATTTCTCTTAGAATGGAGTTGCAGATTAAAAATATCATTCACATAGAGGCAATTAATTAATGGCCCAAGTATTGAAATTCCTGATTTCACAGTTAAAAAATTACTCTTCGTCCTTGCAAGATTACACATTGTTGCCTATTGGATAGATATGACTCGAACCACTTAAGTTCAAACTCCCCCAATACCATACAATAACATTTTCTGAAGAATCAGGTGATGTGGTATAACGTCGAACGCCTTTTTCAGGTCAAGAAAAATGGCTCCAGTGACCAGACCTTTGTCCATATTATCAAGTATACCTTCGACTATTTCAGTCAAGCATGTGTGAGTTGAATGCCCGGGCCTAAACCCTGATTGACGTTCACTTAACAAAGAATGTTTGTTTAAGTAGTATATACCTGGTTGTGTACAGCCTTCACAAATATCTTCGAAATTGTGGGGAGAACATAAATAGGTCGGTAGTTAGTTAATTCCATTTTGTTTCCACCTTTATGAATAGGGGTTATTCTAGCAACTTTGAATTCATGATGAACGTACCCTTCTGACAATGAACAATTGAACAATATTGTTAAGACTCTAGCAATGTGTGGAGGAAGATCACCAATATCAACTGCTTTTGAAACATCAAGCTTGAGTAGTTCTTTTAATACAAAACATTCTTCGATATCTATATATTTGAATTTATGTTCTGTTTGCGGTAACGTTTGCAATGCATTTATATTGAGATGAGAACCATTCACTCCTGTTAATTGGCTTTGAATATTATTAAAATTTTCATTAAATAATTCTGCTACCTTTCCTTTGTCTGCTACAATTTGGTCATTTACAAGAATTTTTATATTGAAAATTGGCATCTTTCTTTGAGAGTACATTTTTGAGTACTTTCCAGGATATGTTCATATCATTACCATTTTCAATGCAAAGATTCTTATAATATTGTTTCTTAACTTCTTGTTCAGTGCATTTGCCCTATTTCTGAATTCTTTAAACTTTTCCCAGTAGTCTGTAGTTCTGTGTTTATCAAATTTGCGTTTAAAATAATTCCTATCTCTTGCGATACATAAATATTCGTTGGTAATCCAAGGTGATCCCCTAGAACGTTTCTTACTGTGACATAAGATCACAAATGTCTTTGAATTTACATTTGAAAATATTTCACATATTCTCAACATTTTGATCGCTTAAGTACAAATTATCCCAGTTGATATCTTTAACATAATTTTTAAAAGAAGTTTCATTAAAGTTTCTAAATGAACGGTAGCTACTCACAGAATTATAGAGGGGGGGTGGTTTTTCTTTCAATGCAAGGTAAATCAATAAATGATCACTTACACCGATAGACTGTGTACCCCTCTCCAGTGATTTCAAATTATTTGACACAAGAATTAGATCAAAAAGGGTTTTACTATTAACGGTTATACGTGTAGGGGTCCTTATCAGCTGTGACAAATGCATATTGTCACACAGATCATTTATCTGCTTTGAAATCACCTAATATCATAATATCATTTTATAGCGTACATATATTTTCTAATTTAATTTTTAGGTTATTGAACGATGCACTACCACTGTTAATTGGACACGCACAATTGTTGGCATAAACATATTTGCAATCGAGCTGGTTTGACATGTATAAAACACACGCTATGATGTCCGGAAATAAAAATGTGTCAATACAATTAAGAGTGCATGAAATAATCCATGCAAATATTTGATGAATTTTTCAAGTTGAATGATGATGTGGGGAGGATGTGCAAATATGTAGGAGTGGAAAGTTCAAAGACATTAAAGATAATACAAAGTTTTGGGAAATTTTGAAATTGGGTGGATAGTGATTCTTTACCATTTTAATATATTTGGATGCCCCTGTGGATGTATTATAAGCACTAACAAAATTAGCCCCTCAAACACTTCTGCTTTCGAGAATAATTGAATATAACAATTTACCGGTGCTCCCGGTAAATTTTGATGAATTGCAAACAGCGCCTATACCGCCGTACAATGGTAGCTGCGATCATTCAAATCTCAGAATATGTAGTTGTGATATATAATTTCCAACGGGAAGAGCTAATCGGTCGATTTTAGTCAAGAAACATTGTTTTATAGCTATACAACATAAAGAGTTTATTGTTTACTATTTCAAAACTTTAGACTCGTTTCAACCGCGACAACGATCACTTAATATTGTTGAATCGCATTTGCTTCCATTATGTTCATTTGAACCAAATTCATGACCCCATACCAAAACTTTGTATTACCTTTAAGAATATTGAACTAAACACACTTAATTTCTACCACGTCTACTGTTATTGATTGATTTGATCTTACACAAGAATGTGTTGACGCGAAAAGGTAGCGATAATATATCTATTTTTGGAATCAAACCAGAAACAGATCACCCTGATACTGGAATGACGTCTGTCCATAGCGCTTAAAAACTGCCGAATAGAGTCGAATGTATCAATGTGGGCCGTTATTACCATCATGCCCGTTGCAAACGAGACACGGGGCGTCATTTTGCTTATTTGGTGACGTAGCAGTGCGTCAGTGAATGGCGCAGTCTTTGACGCACCATGTGAGAGTGATCTCGTTGAAGGTGAATGCAAGGGGAACATTGCAAAATAGTGTTGTGTCTAGTTATAAGTACAGGCATTATTATTACTTCACGTCTTACTCCCACATTGAATTTCCTGATTACTTCTAAATTTATCGCCTCTCTCCCGTGAGTGTTAACTAATATGCATTTCCAATGGCATTAATCTTCTCCTTTCCATAACAACAATATGATTTCTGGTCAACGTGGAATACTCTTTCTAACATAACCTTGATGCTAATGAATAAAGTGACGTTTGCTGCAGACCATTAGGCTACCCCAAATGGCATGCGTAAAACACTCCCGATAGAGAGATAATGGAATAGTATGCCAATAATGACACTCTAAAATGTTTTAGCAGGGCGACTGTAATCTTACTTAAAACGTGACTGTATGAAGGGTAAATGTGCGTCGTGTGAAGGTGTGCTTGAAGCGTCAAGATCGCTGGAAATTGAAATGTTTCCCTATCTACTATTCTTTCTTCTCTCTCGTTAGATTTCTGTATTTTTCTTTATTCTTCTCTTTCGTCTCTTTTAATTTCTCTGGTTTTCTTTCCTTGCTTTATCTCTCTCTCTCTCTCTCTCTCTCTCTTCTCTTCTCTTCTCTATTTTCCCTCTTCCTCCTCTCTTGATAAACACTTTACTCTACCCTAAACCTATTTTAGTACAAATCAGTTTCCCCATAATACACGGTATTATCTTAAAGTTGAAGAGTTACCACACGTAGTTTGTTGAAAATTACTTTAGCATGGTATTTTTTATCAATATAACTGTTATTTTCTTCACAGATAACTAGTGAATGATGTTAGCGATAGCCGATGAATGTCATTGGGTCGGAAATATTAAATTTGGTGTAAATTTGTGTGTATCATAACAGCCTAACGCTATTAGATTACCGAAGATTATACAACATCTTGTTTCTAGAGTCGTATTTCTAGAGTCGTCGGTAGATATGCAGTGACTAAGTACCTTTTTGTTTGTTTCTTTGTTGTTTTTGTTGGTTTTTAGCTAAGTTTTAATAATCATTCTTAATCGAATTGATGGCATGGCTATCTATCTTTTCATTGAATCTCCATTATTCATTAAGTCAAGTTATCCACGAAATGCTGAAACTGATATTATACAAAATTACGATTCGATTCATTAAAAACGTCTAAATCTATGTTCTACTTCAGTGAGACTCAATATCATTAATTTATGCTGGCATGATACTTAACGAGAGGGCCTTGATAAAATGATTACGATCAGGATGCTGATTATATGACTGGATCCCGCAGACCCGACACACGCTCTGGCGGCGGTTGCTCTAGGCTTTAGTTTATCAGGGATGTGGGGTTGGGGTTGTATATGTTGTTGGGTTTTGAGCTGGGTTTGTGCTTGGTGTTGGGTTGTTGCGGTGTAGGTTTCTTAACCGGGCTAGGGATTGGAGTTTGATTAATGTACTGAAATGCCGCTGAGTAATTGTAGCCGGAGCAGGTGTCGTAGAAGCACAATTATATATTATATGTACAAAAGAATTGCAATGTTACTACCATTATGTTACCATGCATAATGTTTTACGTGTAAGTTTACTTGTCACTGATGTATACTTTGTAAAGAAACTGCAATTCGGCTCTCGGGCCGCAAATGTTTTTAATGAGATAAACCATTTTAAATTAATAAAAATAAAAAATTATTCTTTAGGCCATTTACAAAATTATACATGTTTAGCGTCCCCGCCCGCTTCCTTTTTAGGGGCCGCCTCCTTCTTTTTTTTTTTCTTCTTTTTCTTTTTTTTTCTTCAATTTTTTTTTTTTTTAATTTTTTTTTTTCGAGGGTACTGGTTAAAACTATGGGCCTCGGTGACTCCAATAGTACCATTTACTTCGGGGCTGCGCCCTCAGCAAATAGTTCTATATTGAAGTCATCTCTTGCCCATAGTTTCAACCAGAATCTCTCAAGACAGTGAATTGTGGTGTAGTCATTATAAGGATTTTTGTAATTGTGTACATAGTACGGTGCATGATGTTACTAATGCTTTATTTTGATGTAAATATGGTTACTCCTCCTGAGGAGGTAAAAGAAGCTATTAGAAAATTAGACGACAATAAGTCATGTGGTCTTAATACTATTACAGCTGAACATTTAAAGTTTGCAAGCATTTCTGCTTTTTGATTCATGGTATCTAACCAGATGCCCCCCCCCCCCCTCCTACACACACACACTCTGGGAACGGAGGGACCGCATTCATGTTCCCAAAATCTCCGTAAAGGGGTACTTTGCACGCAACAAAGTCCGGCTCATAATACACAAAAAATCGGCCCGTATTGACTGTACACACCGGACTTAGGGGGGGGGGGGGGGTGCTTTCAAAGGGAGAGAACATGCATACGCGTACCCTAAATAACACTGAGTTGGGGGGGGGGGCAGATAGTATGATTTCCGTTGTTTTGGTGCCAGTCATTTAAAAAGTTTGCTCAAGATTTGTTCTGATTATGGATATGATAATGATGTCAAATATAATGCCCAAAAAAGAGTCATGTTATGATAATTAGATGTAAGGAACACCGTATATTGGTATTCCCGGATTTGTATTTATGTGGAGCTATACTCAATGTCTGTACAGGGGTCAAGTATCTTGGCCATTTCTTTACTGAGGACCTCAATGATGTAAAGATATTAGTCGACAGTGACGTAAATTATATGCTCAAGGTAGTATGCTTGTTAGGAAATTTCATATGTGTTCTCCGGATGTGAAGGTGGCATTATTTAGGGCTCACTGTACACCTGTGTACACTGCGCATTCTGTGGTGTAATTTTAAGAAGAGTAGTCTGCACAGGCTTACTGAGGCCTTTAACGATGTCATGAGAATGCTTCTTAGGGGACCTATATATTTGTGCTAGTCAAATGTTTGCTGAGTTGAATACAGTCTGTCCTGCTGTATTACGAAATCTCATGTATAAGTTCATCCAGAGAGTGGATGTCTCTGAGAAAGTGAACCCCCTCGTATAGTTGCCTTAGTTACACATCGGGCCTCTGGAAATGTTGGCTTAATAGCATGCTGAGTGCTGACACATGGGAATTGATCATATTGTGGTGTTACCAAGGACTATCCCAGTTTATCATGGTTGCAGTATAGTCTGTTCTTGTTGTTTGTTACAATATCTATAATTAATATTGTTCTGGTGAGTTGAGCCGATATTGTTACAAGTTACAACTTCAATAGATTGTTATACATGTATATATTACAGTTACAGTCACAGTTTAGAGTCAGATTGTTATAGGCCTACTGTTATCAATTCTTACAGATACAGATTATATGTTGCAGTTGAGATTATATATACGTAGTATAGTTTAGTTGTTATACTCTTTGTAAGATTTGATGTTATTATATACTCATCATGTTTATAACTCCGCTCTTTTTCCTATATCAATTGGGTAATTGGGCAAAAAGAATTTCCGTTTCGGTTTAATAAAATTTGAAGTGGACTATTAGGCTATTATTATTATTATATTCCTATGTAACATATGTTTTATGGACCTCTGTCTTGTGCAGCTGAGTCTGAAATAAAGTTCTGAATTGAATTGAATATATTTGTATAATGTATACATGTACATAGTCCTTAAAGGGAAATTCAACCCTTAATAGCAAACTAATTTAACAACTTTCCCATTTATTCAAAGTTGATAACTCAGGAGGGCCTATTAATTTTAGAGAACGTGTAATGATACGCTCTCCATAATATACGTTGAAGAGAGGAAATGCTTAGAAGAAAAAAAAAATCATACTGAATTATATTTGTGTACATGACAAACGGGAGAGTAGTCCAGGCATCCGTCATAATCCAATGACCAAATTACCAATGCGAGATTTGCATAAATATAGTGATCTCATAATTATTTCAAACTATTATGACATCCTCATTATTGGTCGGATATATTACAGACCTCCGTCATTCTGGTTCTCCTATTTTCTTGCTTTCAGACAAATTAACTTGTTACAAGGTTGTGCTTTAAAGATACTATGTCCCTTTTGCAACCAACATCAAATTTTGTAGAACTTTTGCAGGAATTATGAATATGTCATGTATGTCCTATCTTTGAAATATAAACGTTAGCAGTGTCCTTATATTCAAATTATGCGAGGAAAACCCGTTTACCTTGCTAGACTTCACTGTCAGACACTATTGAGTGACTGACTGGCTTTTGTTCTTCTTTGGTAATAACATACATTAAATGAGCTGTAAAGGGTACACATGAGCATTTGTCTACATCAATAACCCACTTCTTGTAATGGCCAAAATTAAACTGATTGAATCTTTGCGCCAGCATAAAACGTACGACCATTCGGTACAATGGTCTGAAAATCAGACTATTGCTTACTGGCTCTATAGCTCTTAAGTCGATTCGAGAGAAAAAAATAGTCGTTATTTTCCCACTTAAAGACATTTTGGAGCCCCCCCCCCCCCTTTTTTTTTAATTTTTTTTAGGGAAGTTCTAAATTAGTATCAGCTTTCAAATGCTGTTGGAATTTTAACCTTTTCATGTTTGGGCATGCAAATGGGACAAAGTACCTTTAAAGGCATTGTTTAACAATGTTTCCCACTTTTACATATCTGAAATGCATGACCCTACGTGTTATCAGTGTCTGTGATATGGTGTAATTATTGAAAACAATTGCACTTCAAAATGATCATGAAGTGCTTCAAAAAAGTAAAAATCTTGAGTGACCGGTTTTACCATACTCATTTTCCCCAGTAGACTGTAGTGTTATATTTTGCTCTCTCTTTCTCTCTCTCTCTCTCTTCCTCTCTCTCTCTCTCTCTCTCTCCTCTCTCTCTTTATTTTTTGTTTGTTTGTTTGTTTTTAAATCAGATTCATCCTGCATGCAATCGTTTTTTCAGAGAGGGAGAGAGAAGACAGGAGAGGAGAGGAGAATAAGGGAAAGAAGAAGGAGGAGAAGAAGCCGGAGAAGCATACGAAGCAGAAGAAGAAGAAGAAGAAGAAGAAGAAGAGAGAAGAAGAAGAGAAGAAGAAGAAGAAGAGAGAAGAAGAAAAAGAGAAAGAGAAAGAAAAAGAAAAAGATGAAGAAGGAGAAGAGGAGGAGGAAGAGGAAGAAGAACAAGAAGAAAAAGAACAAGAACAAGAACAAGAACAAGAACAAGAACAAGAAATAGAAGAAGCAGAAGATATTGCTTACCATAAATTGACAATACTATTGTACCCGGTAATTCGACGCCATCGTTTGCCTGACTTTTGTAATTAAATTTGCCAATTCAGTTTATATTATACAGAGACAATGATGAATGCACTTTTCGACAAACGGTCGGAAAACAATTTTTTACTGAGCTGATTGCGCCATACAAGGAAACTAATTTAATTGTATATTAAACCCGAGACCTCTATGTAATATTTACCTGCGAGACAAATCAAACATAGAGGCTCACTAACATTTTAGCTTTTGTATTTTTTTCGTTTTATTTTACTTTTATTTAAAATACTTTGAATACACATACAACCAGGATCGTCCACATTTTAACAACAACATCATTTATTTTATCTGAATCAAAGGCTCTTCAATACATTGACGTACATCGAACAACCTTTCGCCACATAAAGTAACTGCAGCTGCGAAGTCGGTTTTCATATTTTCACGTTTGGAATTCCATTAAAACATACGGTGATCATTCGTGATGACGTTTTCAAATGTAATCATTCTCAATGCATTTCGACTTTTGCAATACAAAACATCTCCGTCTATGATATTTGTTTCATAATATATCATAGCCTTTTAAGTTTATCATGTATTATCACGCGTCATGATTTTTGCTATGTAGTTAGGTTTCTTTTGTTCAGAATAATTAAAAAGTTCAATTTTCTAGTAGAAGTAAAAAGTTGAGATGACAAATTTTATTCAAGGCACACGAAACCGATGACCCACAAGACCGAGAGCCCACGAAACCGACAAGCATACTATCGGTTCCCTGGACCGTTAGACAATTTTCGGTCTCGTGGACCATCGGCTTCGTACATAGATAACACTGAAATTGTTATAAAACTCACTTAAAATACCACCTTTATCTCGCCATGATGATATTTTTTATTCCTGTAAACATGTTTTCATACTTCAGCATCATGTCTCAGCCAAATAATTCAATAAAATGGTAATTAGTTGTTTACATTGCATTTTCATTATACATATTATATAAACATGTATATATACATCTGATAAGGAATGTCACTTTTGGTCAAAATGGACATAAATAAATAAAAACATTATATACAAGCATGAATGACACATGTAAGGTTTTATCAATTTCTTTTAAGTACAAAGGTTTATATTATTTAAGCCAATCCCTAAACACCGGGTTAAATTGAACAACACGAGGGGTAGTTTATCTGTCCAACCTTAGTAATGTTTTGCACATTCCCGACCACCTTTTACTACAAATTGGGCAAACAATATTCAAGTTGGACACAAATTACCCCTTGTCGTGTATTTTCGAATACATTGTTGAGGATCAAATAGGTCGGAGCCATCAGGGCGTTAACGTCGTTCTGGTTTTGACAAACTATTAAAGTGTTATTTTCCATTGATGGCTCCGTCCAATCGATATTGTATAGAAAATAAAGCCGTGCACCACCCTTCTCCCCGAATATATCTAGTTTTAAAATGTCATCCTCGTGCTCATCGTGAGTGTTTCATGAAGTCCTATTCTTTCATATCAAGCTGCCATGATCGTTGATTAGTTCGTCCATCGAATTCCTGTACAGTGAGCTTGAAAGAGTCGTCGTCATCATCGACCTGCAGATCCAAGCAGTCTCGAGCTCTGTTCTTGAGTTCACCCGTCTGGTTTGATGTGGCAAGAAGAAAGGTAGATTCATTGAAGCAAAATGTATTACTGGTTGATTTCTTTTCGGAGTAAATACATAACATGATGACATTGTGAAACAAAATTGTTAAAGAAGAAATATGAAAATATATTTTTGTTATTTTCAAGGGAGTTGATATTAAAATAGTATTCTTCAGAAAGTATACAATGTTTGTCAAACTATTCACATCGTACTGTATATGCGCGCATTTTGATTTGTTTGTTGTTGTTGTTGTTTTGTTTGTTTGTTTTTTTTTTGGGGGGGGGGCATAAACACAGTGGATGTCAGTCAGAGGCAATTCCAATACAAGTAGTATTCATATCATAATGTTCTTACAGTAACTTGTCTTTATCTATAACGGGTCTTTTCAATCCAAGTTTAGGGTAAAGATTTTTGCCTTCTATTTTGTTTTAATACATCACTGTTTTGATCTCTATGTTAGTCATTTTTTGTACCGATAATGAGAGATAAATAAATGAGAATGTAAATTTAAAAAATCATGTCCTGGTAAAGTAATCTGTCCAAATGTGATGGCGTTAAAGGCTATTGTAATTAAGTTACGTTGACTTGTTGAAACTCTTTGCGATTCTGTTAATCAAACAATGTTTAAATTTACCTCATTGACGTAGTCCCAAAGCTGGTTGCCTCCCATCTGATGACATCCCATCAAGATTAAGGTAATATGAGGTTGCGTCATAATCCAAACAGAGTGAACTATGTTTGATCTCTTGCTCTTCGGTGTTCATCCAGATCTAAGTAACATGGTTGGAGCAAAAGCAATCATTTGTTCATGTTAGTAATACTTTGTTTTTATTCCATGCCCTCAATGTGACAGTTTATCCGGGGTCTATTGCTTTTTACATTTACAGAATTCTTAACTTCAATCCTTGACCAAATACTATACTTAAACCAAACCCAAATATTAAACCTAGCGCAAAAACTCGTTTGAAACGCTCCACCTAAGCCTCGGTCACAAATACCGTTACGGGCTGCTACGAACGCCGTACGAACGATTTTCAGACAATGGAAATTCGGGAAGACAATGGAAAAACAGGGAGATTCGTACGAAATAATCGTTCGTACGAACCTTTTGACCGTGGCTTACTAATATTAAAAGTTCAGATGCTGGATAATGCAAATGTTCTTTCATGCATCATTTACATTATTACTAGGTTGATACAAAAAAACAGCTTGTGATCTAATCTTTCTCAGTCGCGTCAAACTTATTTTTGATACATGTATTTGTTTGTTAGATTAATTAGTTGGCATGTCTTTAATTTTCTCTCATCTTGAATGAAATGATATACATGATAGCATTTTGTCTTGGACATTCAAACGGCGTTAGGAGCTTAACATTCCCCCCCCCCCCCCTACCCCCGAGGTATTATTTTGGTTCGGTAATATGATTTAAGAAATCACGTTTGCCTTCCTCGGCTTGCTCGAGATGATTACTCCGTCTTGTCTGATACATGCAGCTGCGCGCCTGACAATACCTCCACTGTCATTCAAGCTCTCAGATCCTTAATAGTAAATTAGAATACAGATTATTTCAATTGGTTACTTTGCTTTTTGAAAGGTGTTGATAAACTTGGACTATTTTGACCGAACTCGATCGACTTATGGTCATGCCTACATAAAATAAAAATTGCTTTTCATGAATCATTTGCTGTGTTTGCTGTCAATGACGACCAATGAGCATCAAGCAAAATTGAAAGACTTGTGGTTTCACGATTGCTCAAGAATCAAATCCAGGGACTATCTTTTTGACATAGCAAGTGTAACTTTCTTTCATGAATGAATTTGTATTTTAAATATTGCTCACATTTTATTGATGAATACAAATCAGTTGCACAAGTGTACAATGTGTTATAAAGACCCCGCGCAAACATATGCAATGGATGCGAAATATCGGAGTTTCGAGGTGCTTTTTATGCGGTGTTGAATTGAACTCTGCGCGAAGTTGATTCGGATGCACGCCATCTGCGATGACATTGGGATAAGACAGTTTCCATTGGTCAGCACGAACTCAAGGTAACAAGCCTTCTATACAAACTTCCGTGAACTATATCAGTAACCAAAAGTTCAAAAGTATTTTGTCATTTTGATCTCTTACTTTACAACAGGTTTTCCTTTGTTCTCTTTTTTTTTTTCTTGATCTTAAAGGGAAATCCTACCTTGATAGCAAACTTGTCTAGAATAAAGCAGAAAAATCAGAGAAGCATGCTGAGGAAAGTTTGAATGAAATCGGACAAAAAATTAGAAAGTTACGAATTTTGAAAGTTGCATTTACTATAGATATGGGCTGAATTTATAATGTCTATGTGATGTAGAGTGACGTACAACTGTCCCATTTGCTCCAATACACAAAAGGACTAAAATTTCAACTTTTTAATGTATGCCTCGGGATGGTCTGTTCTTTTTAGAAGACCTGTAATAATGTACTCTCCCTGAAATATTTTGAGTAGTGCCCCGAGGGTGAAGGCACTTGGAAGAAAAAACAGAAATAGGTGATATTTTTGTATGCAACAAACGGGAGAGTAATCCGTCACTACGTCACAATCCACTGACAAAATTGCCGATTTGAGCTTCACACAGCTGTAGTGATCTCATATTTCAAACATTTATAACTTTCTTAAAGGGACTTGGTAACATTGTTGAGATGAGAGAAAATGGTGCAAATGTATAGTGACAATAATACAATAGTATAGTACAATTAAAGATAATCTGAAAGTTTGAGTGAAAACAGACCAAAATTGGGAAAAAACTGATCTGATCGATTCCTTAATTCTCCCAACTATATTATTACAATTTAATTACATTTTAAGTGAATGTAAATCGTCACAGAGCAATGAATTAGCTCTATATACCGTTCCAGACATTTGAGTGTTGAAAGATTTTTAAAAGCCTGTCTCGTGTCTTATTTTCATGGAAAAACGGTTGGGAAAATTCAAAAATGGATGGGAGAATTTACTGTTAAGGGGTGATGTACAGTGACGCCTTCAAACAAAAACATAAATATCTTTGTGGTTTGAGAATCTTTTCAGGTTTTTTTAATGTTAGACGGTTAGTACAGTAGAAGGAATATAATAAGCAACATTTCAAACAAAAATTACGCACTGTTTTCATCAACCTTCAACAATGTTACTGAGTCACTTTAATATTGGTCTGATTTATTTCAAACTTTCCATTTGTTTCTCTGATTGTTATGCTTTCATTCAAATGAACTTGTTAGAAGGGTTGGATTGCCCTTTAATGTTAATGGTGTATTAAGAGGGTGCAATGGGGAGGAATTTGACCTTGTATTGGAGTTAGAAAAAAAGACCCGCGTTTCGTAGTCTTACCAAGGAGGTAATAACTCCTTGGTCTTACTGGAGGTTTTATCAATTATTTTTCTGTCCAGTCTAATGACGAATCGGGCGCACCGTGCCGTGTGCTTCTGCGGTAATAAGGCGAGGTTCTGATGTATATTTTCTTGTGTTATATAGGCCTTCGTAAGAATGTATTTTAAAATTGGGAACTAAGTTGCTATTAGGTGAGCTTTCGTTCTCACATGAAGTAAAAAGGGTTCCTTTCATTTCAAATCTCCTTTACTGCTGACTCCTTGGTAAGTCACGTGAACTGGGTTTTTTCTTCGTCGTTCTTCAGAAAAATTTGACAGAGTAGAGAGAATGTCAGAAGAATCGTTCTCTTTGTAGCTCTTTCTTTTCATTCAGTATTATTGAGCATGCTTTTTCCATCAGGAGAAAAAATCTTTGAAATTTTATTTGAATGATGTTTTTTTACCTCTCTCGAAGCGAGAAAATAGAGCGGAGGATTATTTTCCTCAAAGTTTATCATTCAAAACGGCAAACTGGGTCTATTTGAAAGGGAAACGATATTTGATTTTCTTTTCTTTAAATGAATGGATGAAAAGAATATGATGGGCGATCCAACGTCACAGGTTTTCGCAACATTCATGGAAAGCCCCGCATATAACCTTTTAAAACATAGTTAAATTTACCGTTACTTAATTGTATATTTAGATTTTTATATTGCGAAATAAATTGAATTGAATTGAAAATGAATTGAAATATGCCTGCTAGCAATATCATAAAGCACATTGTCGTATACCCTTTTAAATTCTTTAAGTTAAGATTGTGACTGAATAGAAAATAGTATGACGATTTGAAGGAAGGTGGGCAGACAAATAACAGGAAAGGCAGTTCCCAAACTTTTCCTCATTTACGAAATATAGGCCAACCATAATGCACATTTTACGATGTCTTAAAACATGTATTCTCGATTCTATTTTTCTTGAATATATTGTTGACTTCTTTATTTAACATACTCCACTCTCACTATCCCTCGGCTAGCTGTTACTTTCAAATGATTTTCCACTTCATTCAAGTAATTTGCTAGACCTACTGCAAGCAAAGGCTCGTAGGTATTCAATCTCTTCGGTGGGAAAAATATTTCTTTATGATAAAATTGAAGACACTCCAGGCCCCCGTTTAACAAAGAGTTGGTATCAATCGCAACTTATTTGCGATTGATATCAATCGCAACTATGTACATAAGAGATAGGAGACTACAAACGTGCGATTAATTGGAGGAATTACGATTGATTTGGATCAATCGTAAGTCTTTGTAAGAGTGAAGTTAAAAGTTTAAAAGATGTTAAAGGGTATTAAGATCGAAATTAATACTATATTTAGCGGTGGAACTACACACAGGGGGACTGGGCACGGGGATCCATCATCCCTGAAATCGAATAATGATAATAATGATGATGATGATGCTACTACTTCTAATAACTACTATAGCTACTACTACTACTACTACTACTACTACTACTACTACTACTACTACTACCACCACCACCACCACCACCACCACCACCACCACCACTACTACTACTACTACTACTACTACTACTACTACTACTATTACTACTTATACTACTACTATTACTACTACTACTACTACCACTACTACTATTACTACTACTACTAATGCTAGTACTACAAATTATGGTAATAATAACGATAATAATAATAATAATAACAATATTAATTTAATTAATAATAAATTATATTATTCGATGATAATAATGATGATGGTAGAGATGGTATATCTAAAATGCGCAAATAAAATAGATGAGAATTTGCCTCCTCCCTATCGACACAAAGATTGACATAGGCTCTGTATGATCAATAGACATCATAATGATATTTTGCGGTTTTCAATTACCCCTCACTACCCCAAATTTGTGGTGCAGCCTCTGACCATCATAAATTCATCTTCAGTAATATTATTGTAGAATGCATAATTGTGACTCTCTGATAATTTAGCTATTTTAAAAGACCACGAGTCAAATTTTAATTTAGTAGGAATTTTTCTTTAAGTTGCATGAACTTTATAATAATACAAAAATCAACCCAAGGCAATCGCCATTTGTAATGTGCGCACATTACAACGACATTACGTAATCTGACCCTGATTCACACAGTCAATACAATAGACTATTGATATTGCCATTTATATGAGTTCTTGAAAGTCTTTATCATCATAGCGCTCTATAAAACCCCACATTAAAACTCATTAACCAATACGCTGCTTCGATTATTGGATGTTAATTACAATCATGTTTGGATAATTATATTTGACCCAATAAATACATTTATTGTTTTTTCAATGATATATGAAATATTTGTTACCTTTCTAGTTGCTGCATAATCCCTGGTGGAGTGACCAAGCTGATGGATCTGTTATAATAACCTTGTTACACCACGGAATACATGAGATGAAGATGACAACAAATCGAACCATACCGCTAACGCCCTCGCCCTCATCATCATCAGCAAAACATTTGGCTAATACACTGAAACGAGCAAATACAAGACTATTTTCCCTCACCAATTGTCGCTGTTTTTTGTTTGTTTAATGTTATACCAAAATATGAAGCTATCGGAGTCTATCCAAAGACTATACAAATAAGCTCGCGCCCTTCATGGGAAGCTTAAACGATGATTTTGTAACCATTTTTGCTAAACACTAGCTTGTCCTATACAATTACAGACAGCATGTTACGCTCACTATTAAAGCTAAAGGAACTCTTGGCGTAATTACATGAAATATATTCATTATTGGGCGGATCCGAACTGTGATTGGTTTAAACCCGGTGTCACGTGTTTCGCGTGGCCAGCCAATTAAAATGCTTCATGGATGTGCGCTTGTGCAGATGGGAAAACTGCTGCTCAGGCTGGATGAATACGAGTATATAGATGACAATTGTGGTCACGCAAAATGCAGAAATGTCGTAAAGAAGTAAGCCTAGCTACTTTATTGTATTAACAAAATCTTGAATAGGTACACATGAAAAATAACCAAGTTATGATGGTTTACTTAGGTAAAATGCCTTTCCTCTTAACGGATCTTTTTAAACCCCTTTTTTACAGAAGATATTCTGTCAAAGGCGGATGTTTATGACTGACACAACAATGTTTATGACTGGCTGTAAAAAATACGTGTGTTGCAATGACCTCAACCATCTACTAAATATATAGAAAAATTAAAAGGACTCATTTTTAATTCTGTACTCTGTGCTCTATGATCTGTATCAGCTACTTCCTTAATGCAGAGTAGTGGATGTCCAGTTTTCGGAAGTCACATGGGAATTGGAATTTGGAAAATCAAGAAAGCGTAAGCAAGACGAGGAGGGGTGATAGAAGAACGAGAAATAGGCCGGGTGAAAATAAGGCAAAAAACGTGAAAGAGAGAGAGAGAGAGAGAGAGAATAATTTGCTCCACTCTTTTTTCTTCAAAGGAGCTGCAGTATGAAGGGTTTTTGTTTCCCCTCCCTTGATAAAGAGAATCTAGGCTATCCAGTCTATTCAGACGCTTCGTTACCTTGGCCTTTCTGTAAAGAGCAAAAGGCTGCATGGAAATAATACGTCAGTCACACTGCCAAACAGACTCCACCCCTACTCTACACCGACCGGTCCTTTGCCATTGTCAGTAATGTAATGTTTTGTTCGGCCTGAAGTCTGTCTGTTGAATAATCCAGAGTTTTTGGGAACTAGAGATAGATGCCATGTGTTGCGTCTGGCCAGGTGAAAGGGGCTACCTGTAGATGTATACATGTTGTGGTGCATCCGGGGGGGGGGGGGGGGGTTTATGCATGATGGGTATAGACATGTGCAAATCCTATTATGCATGGATATCCCAACAATAATGAAAATTGTAAATAACTTCGTAGGGCGCTTCGGGGTTTTTTTTACGTGTTGGAATTGTGCTTATTTGATGTGCGATAATGTGGTGGAGAAACGTTTACAATTACAGTGCACTCTCGTTATAAAGAACACCGATATAACAACATTTCATTATAAAGAAGTAAAATCTCTGGTCCCATATGTGGGATTCCCTTTGTATTCTATTGTTTTTGCAACCCTGATACATGTATAAAGAAATTTGATTATAAAGAAATGTCATGGGTCCCGAGGACTTCTTTATAATAAGAGTGCACTGTACATGGTGTTCTAGAGGTGAAGGATATGCAGGATGTTAAGAATGTGGATAAGATATCCCTCCCCGCCCGTGGCAAAAGACAATGACACCATGGACCGTGTGTTGACTGGTCTGACATAAGTGTAACGTTTATATTTAGGAAAAGTATGTTGACCTCCAAAGTATATACAGTATTTAAAATAATTACTATTTTTTTTTTATCAATGATGGTCCAAACGTAAAGCATTGGTGGAGGAGTACATGATTGTATGGGCCAGGAGGAAGTACACTCCCTTCACAATGGCGATTGCCTCATTCACATATGATGTATGTCATCACTCTCAAGTGAAGCAAGTATTGGAACAAGGGAACAACCTCTCGAGAGGAGTATAGGGGGAAGTGTCGTGGCAGTATTGGAATGCCCTTACAGGTACACTCCCCTCAAGAAGTTGTTCCCTCATTCACTTACAGTGCACTCTCGTTATAAAGAACACTGATATAACAAAATTTCATTTTAAAGAAGTAAATTCTCTGGTCCCATATCTTGGATTTCCTTTGTATTCTATTGTTTTGGCAGCCCTGATATAAAGAAATTTCGTTATAAAGAAACAATTTCATGGGTCCCAAGGACTTCTTTATAACGAGACGACCAAGATGTGACTTTTGCTTTGGACTACCATCCCCCTGTTCATGAGGAAAATGATGAACAACCGAAGATTTGGGGGTATGAGTTACAGGTTAATGCTAGTGTTGGACAATAATTAAAAGATTAAGGTGTTAGCAAAATCAACAGGTACAATTACTTTGGCTACATGCAGTGTTTGTTGAAGGCATGCTGAAGGGATTTTAATGTAGGCCTACTGGTACATGTCTTGAACTGTTTTGATGTTGCACATAATTTTGTGTAATGTTCCTGTGCTTGGAGGATGACTGTTGTTGATGAAGGATTCTGGTGGTGAGAGGATGCATTACCCATACGGGGAATACATCCTCTCACCTACTGATTTTGATGTTGGAAGTGAATGTTGGGATAGTGTCTGTACTCACATTGGCTGGAGTTGTTCATGGGTGAAATTGTCCGAAGTCCTCCCAAATTAGATTTGGGTAGCGTTGACGCATGCGGTTGAAGACTATCATATGAACATAACAAATGATCTTCCATGGAAAACATTTATCAAAAGTTTATATTTAATTGTAAAGTGTCAGTACAAGGTGGCAGATTTACAATGTATTCCACACACAAAAAAGACAATCGGCATGGTCCTTGTCACATACTCTGAGAAACTATAGCGACATATTGCTGAAAGTGGAAAGGATAGGGAAGATGACTATGAGTGTACCAGTGGTAGTCATGATGAGAGCAATTAATTTATACTAAGAATCACTGATTGCTATGTGCACTCAAGTAGCCAGCAGTAACTTTTGAGATGTTGGTATTACACAATGTGTGTTATGGGTAGTTGGATTTTTTTTCTTTTAAAGTCTACAAAATTATGAGAACCTTAAATAATTTTTAATTGGTAAAATGACCTTTTAAAGGAAAATGCAAGATTTTGCAACCAATGACAACAAAGCATGCCAAGTGAGTGTGTTGTTTGTAACATATTTTTTCATATGCTCTGGCCTACAACAAATTTGTCAGAGGTGCAGAGGTAAATTTATGGTGAAATACATATAGTCTTACATGTATAATAGCCCCAAAGGTGAAAGTGATTTCACACGCCCTAATATTTGTTAATACACATCCATTTTTCACAAAATTATACCTATTAGGTGACAAAAAAAATGGCGGTCAAACCTTCCAGGGAGGGTCGGTCAGTCAGCATTTTTTATTGTGTTTTTGACATTAAATTTTTCGATTAAAAAACATGGAAATTATTTGTTCTCAGCTTCTCGCTCACTCACTGCACTCGCAACTTTTCATCCAATTTTTTTGTCAAAATGGCTGATTTTCCTTGTTTCCAACAAAATTTACAATGATAAAATATAGACCTAAACACCTCAAAATAACAGTAAAATACAAAGACTGACAAATGGAGGAATGAGCCGGAGAGGCAGTAAGGCCCGAAAGTAGCCCACACCTTTACAAAAATATGTATAAAATGCATGATATACACAGAAAAAAGAAACAATTAACAAAAGTTGAACGCGTAAAAAAGACTCTGACAAAAACCATTACGACAAATGTGGACATGCTCTAAAGAAATTACTCATAATTACTAATCAGCTTAGGCCGGCTGCTTGTATACCATGATCAGAGAAAGCTTTCTTATTGAGTGTATGAGAAAGATCATTAATTTGTGTTGTTTAGTAATGGTAAGTATCAGAGCGCCTTTTGAAGTAGTCTTTGAAAGACACTGGTAAATTATTAATATAGAATGTATGCATAAATACGCCAAGTTCAAGAGTATACATGTCTATTACAGTATCGTGCATGCGCATTCAGTTTCAGCAGTTCCCTACGAAGAAGAAGTGTTCAAGCGATGCCCGTTATGGACAGAAATTGCTTGAAAACACTGACATCGTAAGTAAAAAATGGTTGTATATGTGATGTAAATGTTGATTAATATCGTGTTAAGATCTCGGTGAGCACAAACATGGAGAGCTCCTAGTCAGGAATCCGCCTGACAAGCAATAGTTCATATCCTGCCCGGTTGACGTGAATTGACAAGCAATAGTTCATATCCTGCCCGGTTGACGTGAATTCACGCGCATGAAAATATGCTGGTAATGATGTCTGTCCTTTGTATGAGGGGACTGACCTAACAACACCTCAAGGAAATTTTGGACGGTAATAGGTAGGGTGGGGACTTGAGTAACCGGACACTTAATCTTGTGCGTTTTTTCAGTAGTGTAAAATCTAAACAGTTAAAAAGTTACTCGCTCAAAATCGCTCAAATTTTGTATCAATTTGAAGAAAAAAAAAATCACATTTTCACTTACCCATCATTGATGCCATTTGCCTCATGATCTTCTTGAACTTTCAACTTTGGGAACAATTGCAGAATACCCTACCACGGTTTTACAGAATTAGAACTAGGCCTAACACTAACAGTCTGACGAATATTAGAAATATAAACTAGAAGCCAAGAGAACGACCATCGACCAACAGTCTGACAAATATTACAAATTGAAACCAACGACCATCGACCAAATACTATTGAATGGAAGAGTCCAACGACCATCGACCAACAGTCTGACAAATATTAGAAAAAGAGACCAATGACCATCGACCAAATAGTGAGGCATATTTGTTTAAAAGCTAGAGCCAACGACCAACGACCATCGACCATCGACCAAAGACTCACAAGTATTAAAAAAGAAGCCAACGACCAACGACCAACGATTATCGACCAAAGACTCACACTTGTTGATTAAAAAAGCACAAAACTATTATTTTTCTTTTGTATTTTTAGAAGGAGACATTACTTGTTGATTGAAATATCTAATAGGGTCTTTGAAAGCAGACTAGCAGTGTAAAAGAGGGCACAAGGTACAAACAAATACGTGTGTGGGACTATGAGCGGGCTGGACATTTTGTGTTACTGAAATGGGCTTAGAATTCAAGTAATTCATCTATTAAATGACTATAACAGACAATAAACAAGACAAAGGTAAGGACAAGAATCAGTGCTTATCAATTTAACAGACATTTTGCATGAAATACCATCAGGAAAGCCATCTAGATTTGTCACAAATTAGCGACAAACACATCAAACTCAGTGCTGCAATGGCGCACAAAACGGCGTAGAATTCAACTTTTCATCCACCAAATGAATTCAAACACTTGCATTATACAATCTTCAATACCTGTATCACCGTTATCGCAAATAATAAAATCACAATCTATATCTACGGCTAATATGGTAGGGTATTCTGCAATTAAGCCCAACTTTGTTTGGGTGACATTTCCGAGCATCCGAATGCTTCCGAAGACGTTGCTTCCAAGACCTATGATGCCGAAGATGACGTTCTGTGTGACGTCACAGGTCATTTAAATAAAATAATAAAATTCACTTTTTGGCTCAGATATATACTGTTTCGTATGTTTTTCAGCGTTTTAACCCTCTTCAAACCATTCTAAGGCGTTCCATGCGATACAATGTCAAAATGTTGGCTACAACATACATATCTGGGGCATTTTAGGTCATTACCAGGTATTTTACTACGAAAGTAATTGAGAGTGCTCCGTTAAAGCATTAGTCGTGTCTTGCGCCACCTACCGGTGGTTCCGGGAACATTGCGTCTAGTTTCATTTCAACTAGCTACACATTAAGCATGTCTTTATTTGAAATCCTATTAATACCCTCTTCACATACACGGATTTTTCTTACGAGTCCTTACGGATCGCCAACTCGTAGTCAATCGCAAGCATCCGTAAATAACTCGCTGGTATCCGTAAATAGCTCGTCACAACTCGCAGACACTCGTAAGGATCCGTGAAAGGAGAGGCAAAATTGTTGACATGTCAAAAATCTTCTCACGATTGTCCACGGATTTATTTGTTCGTAAATAACTCGTAAATAGGTCGTAACAATCCGTAAGTATCGTAAACTGCTCGCATCAACACGTTACTATCCGTAAACTGCTCGCAAGAATCCGTAAATGACTCGTAAAGATTTCTTTAACTATTTGTTTCGGTTGGTTTACGATTTGTTTACGGATTATTTACGGATTACTTACGGAATATTTACGGTTTATTACGAGTGCTTATGTGTTGTTTACGATTTCATTCGGGTCGTGTTACAATGGCTTTACGGATTGTTACGAGTTATTGCGAGCACTTTACGTGTAGTTACGAGTACTTTACAAATAGATACGTATACTTCAAGTATTCTTATGTATCGTTTACGTTTTTCTGGGGGAAAGGTATACAAGCTGCAAATTTGAGCACTTCATTTTCAGTTGTTATTTGTTGGTTAAAAATCGTAAGGACTCGTAAATACTCGTAACTAACTCGTAAATATTCGTCACAACACGTTAACAGGTCGTTACTAACACGTAAGTTGCTCGTAGTTATCCGTGACAACTCGTACCAAATCATGGAATTCTACCGTAAGTATCTCGTAATAACTCGTAATAATCCGTAACAAACCGTAAATAGCTCGTAATACCTCGTAACAACTCTTAAATCGGTCGTAAAAGTGACCAATCGTAAGGATCCGTGAAAGATCCGTGAATTTGTGCGATCCGTAAGGACTCGTAAGAAAAATCCGTGTATGTGAAGGGGGTATTATGGCCAAGGTCACTCAAATCCCTATAGAAGGGCAGGAGAGTTTTTAATAATACATAAACAAAAAATTAATTCTCCCATTTTATTCTCTTATTATCGTTTACTCCCAGATTTCCCCTTATTTCTGTTCCACAGATGTAAACCTCTTTTTGTATATCAGAAATCATTTACCGCGGTAAAATGAACTGGGATGTATTGTCCGACGATCCGTATATCCAATTCTATACAGGGAAATCATCTAGTAATAACGCTATACTTTTAGAGGCGTCATACATTGGCTTTGAGGCGTCACTGAAGCTTCATGAACTTCTTCTTTTTTATACAGCTATGAAGGTCAAAGTGAAAAAGCATGTGACTGGTGTTTTGGAAGAAAAGCTGCAATATTTGAGCTCCATTAACTTTATTAGCTCTTGGAGTATCATTCATTTGTTGGATAAACTGTTTAGGTAGAAAAGGAAGTACCTCTTTCATCAATAAGATTATTGGATGATGGATGTTGGGGGTGAAAAATACTGGACTCTTAGAAATGAATATTAAGGAAATAAAATTATTGAATAGGGGTACTCTTGTGAAGGTGTCAATTAATCCACCAAATTCAAATGAAAATGGGGTGGATAATGCGAAATTACCAAATGATAGTTACATGCGCACGCATAATCCGCCTCGTATCTTAAACAGCTAATCAATTATGATAAATATAAGAGGGATTTCTCGGATATTGATTTTTAGTTATCAGGCGTTAAAACAAGGGATATCTGCTCTCCGATCTTCAAACATTTTACGATTTTTTAAAATAATTTTTACCAAACACTCCTATTCGAACAGTTTGCCAAGCAGCGAGAGTGTAGTAAGTGAAGTCTACTGATTATTTATTAAAATCATGTATCTACATCTTGTAGATCATGTGTATATTTAAATCTGATTTAAGAATTAACAATTAATATGCATTAGTCGCTGATATTACATGTTGTTTTAAACTTTGACTTTGTGGATGAAGAATTATAATATGCTTTGCAGTAACCATAGTAACGAAGATTTGTCGTGTAATGCTTTTACAAGTCGTTTTTTTTTTCTTCATCTGTGTGTATGATTTTTGTAAGGTAATCCCGGGAATATTCTACAACTTCATTAAGCTCTTTTCTTTTCAACCAAAAGTTTGTTTCATACTTGCAAATAGCTATCTAAAATGGACGAGGAATTTAAAAGAACCCGAACAGAACATAACTTTTTAAAGCCAATGATCTCCCCTATAACCCTATCTTGTATATACTTACTCCGCTAGGCCTTTGTGAGCGTTTTCCTATCAAAAACTTGAAGACCAAAAAAGGAAAGAAAGAAAGAAAAGGAAAGAGGATAAAGTTTCTTACGATAACCGTCTTTTATCATCATCATCGTCATCATCATCTTCATCGTCATCATCATCAGCATCATCATCATCATCATCATCATTTTTCATCATCATCATCATTATCATCATTATCGTTATCAGTTTACCCGTGTTTTCCTCCAGGGTTGGACTGGCCGTCAGGAGATTGCGAAGTTTACCCTAAGGGTCACTAGATATTTTGGCTTGAGGCTGGTCGATTTGTGGTCTGAGGGTCGGTTGATATGTATTTCATACAGTTAGTTTGAGTGTGCCAGTTGCAATGAAATTCGCTGACCGAATTTCAGTCCAAGTCCATTACTGGTCCATTAATTACTGGTCTACTAATTTCATGTTAATAAGTAGTAGGAGGACAAAAATAGGTATGAATGGTAAACTGAAAATCACTGGCGAGGAAATTAAACAGGTTGATGATGCTACTTTTGTTGGGGTTCACATCGATAGACATTTGTCTTGGAAGAGTCATATTCGTTTTGTAAATCAGTGTATTAGAAAGAAAGTTGGGGTGTTATTAGATTGCGACATTTTGTTCCTAGCCGTACTCTGATATTATTATATAAAGCATTTATACAACCACACATTTCTTACGGAATAGAGGTAGTGGGGAAGCACTTACAAGACTAGTCTTAGAAATATATTGTATTCGCAGAAAATGGCAGTTCGTGCTATAACATTTAGTGAATGGAGAACTCCTTCAGCTCCATTATATAAAAGATTGTGAATCCTAAATGTGTATAATTTACATGATTTATCAATTTCAACTTTCATGTTTGATCTGGTCAATGACAATTTGCCTTATATTTTGATAGAGTACTGTGACATTATAGAGCATAGCTATTCCACAAGACAAAAAGAAGGTGGACAATTACGTCTTCCAAAATTTAGAACGACACAAGGTCAATTTTCATTGTCTTTTGTGGGTAGTGAATTTTGGAAAGCCCGCCGCCACTGAGCGTATATATTGTTTTTACGTACATGACGTATTCAATTCAAAACTTTTATCAGCTTCAATTCTCGAAATAAACTTACACATTAAATTTCTTCCGGTATATTCACGTCTGCACACTTTTACTTGCATTAAAGTGCCTAGGTATTTGTATATGTTGTGTTTACGTACATTACGTATTCAATTCAAAAAAATTATAAATATCACATCTCTAAATAAACTTGACAATTCAATTCCTTACAACCGCTTAACATGCAGATATATTCGCATCTGCAAACCTTTTACTTGCACTAAAGTGCATAAATATTCGTAAATGCATCCTCATATAATCATTATGAACTACCGTACTTCTTTATATTGCTCTTGTTATACCTACTCCAAGATATGCAGTATATAACAATATACAATAAACTCAAAATGCTTACTTAATTTTACGAGCTCCACCCAACGCAAAAAGGGGTTCTCGAGTCTATGAATGAAGTTCTGCGACATGTGCATTCATGCCAATTCTAACATCACGCAAATTACTCCTATACGCTTATGCAAATAATCACATGCTGCACGTAAACAATCTACAATCCTGTTATACACAATACATAAGTCCCCAACATAACCACTATTTGTACAATTAAAATCTCTACCTAAAAATGCATCATAATCCAAATTAACTTGACATAACAAAAACTCAGCCTGACTGTGATATTTAATTTTCAGACTACCATCAATCTTTGCCCAATCCAACTTTCCCTTTTCTAACATTATTTGCCCTGTGTCCATATGACCCTGCAGGTGTCCTAAATCAATTTCTATACCAATTGGAATATAATCTACTATATCAAACTGGTATTTTATCTGAATATCCTCAATAAAAGCATGAGCATCTGCTGTACTAATGCAATAATCCAACCAAAATGTAATATGCGCTGGGTTTGTATAGCCCTCGAGCCAGGACGGGATTGCACACGCACTATAGGGACGCGTTCGAACGCACTAAGAACGAGATAAGGACGAGTTGAACTGTCCCTGAACGGGGTGGTCGGGTTACAAACTAGATAGGACAAGTTGCGAACTAGTTAGAATGGTTTGGACGTATTGGGAACGAGGTAGAACTAGTTAAGAATTGGTTTAAACTGATTACGGACTGGCTTGGACTGCTTGAAAATGGCAAATTTACCCGATCTGAACTTGATATGAACTGACTGTGGACGGGGTACAGACGAGATGGACGTATTGAGGACTGTTTATGAACGATCTATAGGATCGTATTATAGACATTATTTACACATTCTTTTCCGACCACAACCCGTTTGTACGATTTTCTGGGATGGTTCCAGAACGTTGTGAGAACTAGTTTGGTGTGATGGGAGCTTTCACTGCTGCTAGTTGATGCTCGATAACGGCACGTTGTAACACGTTCCTAGTAGGATTGAAGTACGGCTATTCCGTTCATAGTACGGAAATCAGTCGGTTCGTAGTACAGCTCCTCGTTTTAAGTACGTTGTGACTCCGTCTAATTGCAGGACGGGAAAATTTTTGATCCGGGCTCAAGTTCTAGAGCACTCTCCAGGTACTAGCCAGTCAGAGCCCGTCCGTGAACTTCTTATACAGATCGTGAACAGTTGCTACTACGTTCAACTCCGTTCGCACACAGTTTGAGCCCGTTTGGCAACATTTTTTAATTCTTTACTACACGTGTACGAATTTTATTTTATACTGCGTTATTCCAGGGACGTGATAGAAAAGGACTGGAATCAAGCCGCTCTCCTTTGACCCCATGCTCCAAGCCGCCGAAAAGTTATGCACTAATCTGCAACTCTTGACCAGGTGGTGAGATAAAAAAGCGCATGAAATTTCAGGATTTAGAATTCCTACACCAGAAATGGTATCACAGCAACTGTTCGCTGTCCCTTTCAATGATTTATCATCATTGTTAAATGTGTAATGAGTAGAACAAGCGAACACAAACTTGTGTAATTCATCCTTTTTCCAACTGCAAAAATACAGAAGACACGCGAAAACACGCATTAGCCAACTTACAGTTATCGAAGATTGTATATCATAGATTAAATAACGGGGCATTAAAACACGCACAAATTTGCGCATTATCCTAAAATATTGAGTTTTTGTCAGGATCTAATTTTTCTTTTACCAACTCTGGCACACAAATTATAGGTAGAGCGGAGTACTAAATTGGAAAAATTGTTTGATGCACTATTCCCATTACATTCCCCATATAAAATTTATACTTTACATTGAAATTTTGCCGGTAATTTGATATTTTGTAATAAATGTGAAACTGGTGCATGACCTCCGAAATTCCCCGTAGTTGAAGCGCGGTTCGAAGCATGGAACTTCAAAGCCAAGTGGAATGTTACACATCCCATTGTTACGCTTTAGAACTCAAGAATGCATTTGAATTAATTACAAGAGTTATCACTCCTTTCTTTCACCTCCCTGCTTATATCTTATTTAATGGCCCGGTCCCACTGGCCGATGGACACAAAACGTATGTATAAAGGACACAGCGGACGAGCAAAATTTCGCGGGTGGCTCCATCCGTTTTCACACACTACAAACACAAATGCACGTATTTGCGTGCAGACAAACCTTTCTTTTGTACCAAGACGTGATTAATTTAATTGGAACATTGTTCAATACATTTAATCCTAGACAAAAAGAAATTGATTTAGAAATTGTAAGTGAAAATTTAATGAAGGCGCAGGAATGGTGTAACGCAAATGAAGTCATAATTAACCTACATAAAACAAACTATATGATTATGAAATCCAAAGGTAGAACAATAGACAAAAAAGGATCTGTGAGAATATCAAGATCAGATATTAAAGAGGTATCCGTTGCATCATTTGTAGGAATTGAAATTGATTGTCACCTTTCATGGAAAGAACATATTCAGACAATTAACAAATTCATTTTGTTCCCAAGACTATAATTGTGTTATTATATAAGGCTTGTATACACCCTCACCTCTCTTATGGAGTAGAAGTATGGGGAGCACTTACAAAAGTTATCTAAATTGTATATATTTAAGTCAAAAAATGGCAATGAGAGCAATTACATTCAGTCCACTAAGAACAGACTCCAAACCTCTTTTTCAAAGTCCAAACAATAAATACTTTTTAACTTCATGAACTTATTGCTTCAACTATTATGTATGATTTGTTAAAAAGGTGTTTTACCACACTCTTTAATCGATTATTGTCAGATGATACAGCACAGATATGCAACTAGGAGAAAAGAAAGTGGCTTACTCTATCAACCAAAATGTAAGACAACGCAAGGGCAATTTTGTATTTCGTTTGTAGGAACAAAGCTGTGGAATGATCTCCCAGATGAAATTAGATTAAAAACATCCAGGTTATCTTTTCGGTGACATCTTTCCACCTACCTACTTTGTAAATGACGTGGGCTCAATCCCACCCCACCCCCCCCCCCCCCTGTTCGTTTTTTCCTTTTTGTTTTACTTGTCTTCCTTTTGTATATGTATACACTTGCTTAACGATTATAGCTGCCTTAAGCTTTTACAGGATTTGTGCATGTACGCACATCTGTATGATATTATTTGTATTAATACATCCTTTTAATTGTTATGAACACATTGGTGACTTTATTTGTTCAAAGATTTGTTATCTTTCATTATAATGCTTAAACACTTAGACATAGCTCTACATACTATTACATGTACAAAAGATATGTACGTAAATACATTACGTACATATCTTTTGTACATTTAATAGTATGTAGAGCTATGTCTAAATATCGTTTTAAAACTATTACTGTTCAATCATCATTACTCTTATGTTATGTATACATGTATCAGTTATTATTTGCATTGTATGATTATTCATATGTACTGTCATTATTGTAATGTGTTGTTGTTAATAAATTCAATTCAATTCAATTCAATTCAATAATGATATTTTGGATAATCATGTTTTGATCCCGGAAATTGTGGGTAATATTATACGATTGATGAGTTTAATTTTACTATTACTTCTCAAGGAAACAATAAAAAATAATAATAACAATAATGATAACTAGAAATTTAATTCGTCATGAGGACGATTTAGGTGGTCTGTCTTCAAATCTTATGATAGATTTGAATATTTACTATATAGAGAAAGGGAGAAGTTATATAGACATGTAAACAATGGTGATCGTGATGATGATGATAATGAACATGATGATGATCATGATAATAATGGTGATGATGATGATGATGATAATAATAATAGATGATGATAATAATGATAATGTTAATGATGATGATGATGATGATGATGATGATGATCATGATCATGATTATGTTGATGATCATGTTCATGAACATGATGATGTTGATGATGATCATGATCAGACCATGATGATGATGATCATCATCATCATCACGATAATGATGATGATAATGATGAAGATGATGATATTGATGATGATGATCATCATGAGCGTGATCCTGACATATGTTTGAACATGAGGGAACATTTAGATAGCATATAGTCTCAGCTACAACATACTCAAATATCAACAAAAAACAAAAGGAAATAACGGCGATATTGCCCGCAAAAGACAGAAATGTAGAATCCAGATTTGAGAAAAGTCATCTCCCATAGGGATTGCACGCAAAAAGTAATGGATTAAGTGATAATAGGGTAATAATAAAGTAAATATGGTTGTTTATTACATTATTTGCGATTATACGTGTTTTAATATTCAAAGGAGATGGTATAGTGAAAGGTCAAAAAGACAAAAAAGGTGAAGAAAAAAACGTTGGGGACGCCCGAGCTCGAACCAGGGATCTCGAGGTTGGAAGTCAAGTGAGTTACCGATATACCAAAACATTTCGAATAGCAATTACACGTAAACGGGAAATAGAATTCTAAAATTCCACTTTGCAAGTGAAATATGAGCATGATCCCGGCATCTGATCGAAACATAAAGGGCTTATTATCTCAGCTACATCATACTCGAAATTCAGCGAAAACGAAGCTAACGACGGAGATATTGCTCGCGAATGACGGGAATGTAGAATCCAGTTTTGAGAAAAAGTCATGTCCCATAGAGAATACACGCAAAATGTGAAAAATTGGCATGCCTCCTTTAATCGCAAAAACATGCCATGATGCCTTTGTCAAAATGAAAAACTGTGATAATTACATTTGTAGAGAATTTTCTCAGCTAGAACATATCGAAATTTGGAAGAAAATCGATAAATATTATGCTGACGTCATGATATGCAAATTGAAATTTTGAGTTCGGAGGCCATTATGATGACGTCATGAGTTAATTGAGGGTCAAATGAGACATGAAATCATATTTCCGACTCATAATCTATCCAAATATGAAAAAAAAAAACTTTGGGTCACCTTGCATCCTAAAGAGCTACAATGTTTTTTTTATAGGCATGTGTTTGCCCATTACTGGTCAGAAAAAGGTGAACAAGGTATCAAAATGCTTGGAAAAAGTGCCAAATATGATGACAGAGAAACTTCGGCGATTATATGTTGCAAAATGCCAGTGCGCGCGAAAACGCGCGCGCATGCACGTGTGCGTTTTTGGGCAAAATGCTTAAAATTGCCTGAAACGTATCCAAACTGAATTTGAGACGATTTGGAGTACCTTCCTTCAAAACGCCTCGTTAAAAAATAAGTTGGCTATATTGCCTCGCAGAATCTTGTCTTGGCACATAACAGCGTCCAGAAGCCGGATCAGGGTTTATGGTGAGGTTTCCTCCTTATATGATATTTGATAGTCTGTTACAGTTCATCATCATTGCGTTCAGTTACATTATGTATTGTAGTGTTTTAACATTTCAATTGGAGTCAACATTAAAAATGAATATGCGATAAATTATTGTATGATAATGCTCATAATAATGTTGATATTTACCGTTCATCGTTAATGTTGCATCTGAGAAGCAAAAAAAATTACTTTGTAGACTTAAAGAAAAATTCCTACTAAATTTAAATTTGACTCGAGGTCTTTTAAAATAGCTAAATTATCAGAGAGTCAACATTCTGCATTGTTCAATAATATTACTGAAGAATGTTATTATATGAAAATGTATTACTCGCGAAACCACAAAAGCAATTTTGTCAGTGACAATGGAATATTGGCTAAACTCAAAGGGGTATTGATTAAATATGTTATCAATTCAGTGAGATAATCTGACTTGAGAAGTGCGGCAATCTTAATATCCTCTCTACATGTAAGTGCATTCATCACAATATACCTGTCATGTATGTATATTGTATAGCGCGAAAAAATAAGTTTCAGGTATTTTTTTAAATAGAGACCAATATATGTTATGCGAGTATCCATCTAATTAGGAGTCTAACTCGATCACAAGTATCACAAAATGATACAGTCAACTTTAGCAACACTACGTGGTCAAGATACAAAAGTGTGTTTGTCTTCAAGAGGAATGAAACCACGTTTAATAATTATACACGTACAAAGCAATTTGTGTATAAGCCAGGATTATTTTGTTGTTTCTGAATGAAAGAGTAAATCCTGAACTTTCTTTTTTAAATACTGTCTCCTCTCAGGGTATTCGTGAATGCTGAAGAAGTGTCCATAAAACGTTCCTTCTAAAAGAATACCCGAACGACTATTATCTTCAACCTGTTAGAACTATTTGGCCTAATCATCCAAACGAAGACAATGGCTAGATGGATTAACAACAGCACAATTTTAATGACAGGAGTCGTTACTGTCACTACTTTTATGCCATTTTCGACGGTTTTGGAAGAAGACACCGCTCAAACTAACAATCGTCCAGCATCCGCTGCAGCCGCAGTTCCTTGGGTCTGGTTACCCATGAAGTGGTCCTGGTGGGTCATTGCTCAACTGTTCGCTGCCATACTAGGAATGTGTGGAAACCTTCTGGTGATGTTGGTGTTGTTCAACAAACGTAGAGCTCGTCGGTCAACTGATACTCTGATCGGAGCCTTGGCTTTCGCCGACTTCTTGACATCTGTATTCTTCATACCACGCCCGCAGATTGCTACTCTACCAAGTGATGCTTGGCTGGCTCAGGTCTACTGTCGTATCATTCATCGATCCATAATCATGTGGGTAGCCGTTGTGGCTTCCGTCTTTACATTAACTGCCATCTCTCTGGAACGTTACATTGCCATCGCACATCCTTTCTTCTTCTTAAGAAATGTCAACCCTGCTCGCACCTCCAAGTGCATCGTCATTATATGGGTCGCTGCAATTGCATCGAATAGCTACCTGGTTGTTCGAGGGTATGCAGCTGGGAATACATGTGTCGTTATGTTTTCATCTCAAAGTGCTCAATTTGCGATTGGTCTTTATGTTTTCATCGTGGAATTTGTTCTCCCGATGATGGTAATGATCTTAGCACAGATCATGACAGCAGTTGTCCTTCACCGGCAATCCCTTCAATTTCAGGAGAGCAACTCTAACAACGATCGACCAAATGCTAGCATGAACCATATCGTCGCTAGGAAACGCGTCATTCAGATGCTTTTCTTGGTCACGACGGTGTTCATCCTCTGCTGGGGACCGGTTCAAATCTTCTATCTGATGCTGAACCTCAGACTTCTAGACATTTCGCATTTGTTTGGTCTTCACTATCAGTCCCTGGTCGTTCTCGCGTTCGCCAACTCCTGGGCGAATGTTTTCATATATACCATTCGTTACCCTCAATTTCGTCGGGCTATGTGCGATATGTTTCGGAGTGAATCAAAATCAAAAGCTGCACTCTTTGGTGAAGTCGCTGCAAAAGATCAAAGGAGGTCTAAAAGGTCTTCATCCAATGTTTAAGATTTCCATGCTAGTAATCATAAAGATGCACTTAGTTGAACCTGGTCTAACATAGTCCATTGATCATATAGAAAGCCCTGTGTTCTCTCTGTATTATGTGCTTATTGTAATTCAGTTAGAAAATCAATAAACGAAATGAATCCAGATATGTAATCAATATTAGAAATTGATTTATGTTCATACGTAATCTACAGACAATCGTTGTTTTTGTTTACAACGCCTTTCAGATCAAGGCTATTAAATTTGAATGATGCTGTTTAGAAAACAATCTGCTCTGTTTTTATTGGGGTAAAATAGAATATTTGTATTATATAAAAATACGATTTTTTTTTTTGATTGTTTTTTTATATTTTTTAACAGTTTATACAGTTTAATATACCTCGTTTAAAAGTATGAAAACATAAAACGTACATTTTTATTTTTATTTTTGGTTCATCATTTTCAGACTTTTAAAACATGAACACGCACATCTTTTGGCATAAAGATATTAGCAATCGAGCTGGTTTGACATGTATAAAACACACACTATGATGTCCGGAAATAAAAATGTGTCAATACAATTAAGAGCCCATGAAATAATACGAGCAAATATTTTATGAAGTTTTCAAGACGAACGTCGACATGGAAAGGTTGTGAAAATATATAGGAGTGAAAAGTTCAAAGACTTTAAGAATATCGAACTAAACGCACTTTTAGCCTGTTCTACCACGTCTACTGGTGTTGGTTGAACGAACTGTTCATTTCAAAAGTAATTTCTGTGTTGTTAACACTCCTCTTACATTTCTACATTCTGAATATAAAGAATGATGTGATGCAAGGAAGTTTTTAAAATCAATGAATTAAATGACGTTTTAAACTTCAAACGTTAGTGTATTGGCCCTCCAATATTCCTCTTGCGATGCCACTATGCGTGCAGCTATCGACTATCCAACGTATTTACCTCTCAAGAGAAGTATAAGAAGTTTGATTATTTTAATTAAATGATTCCCTTCACTTGTTACACCATGTATACATTGTATTAAGCAGGGCTCCCACTTATGGGGCTTTCACATATACACTCCGGGGCCCGTACGGCGAGTAAAAACAGACATTTTGGGAATTTTCGGACGGTGTCCGGCCGGTTGCCGTAAAGTTCCTACGGGCGCCGGGACAGTTTTTTAAGCCGTACGGGCGCCGTGGTGCTGAGTTGGCTGCTCCCAATTCTCCCGGCGTTTTTATCTGACCTTGAGGCCGTAGAAAGCCCGTAAAAGGCCCGTAGGGCACCTTACGGGTCCCCTGTGGGCTCCGGACGGTGCTCGGACGGGCCCCTCACGATTTTGGGGGTCAATTCTCATGACAAATCTTTACGGGCGCCTTGCGGTGCTCAAGGGTTCCGTACGTGTACCCTACGGCGCCCTCACGGGCCCCTCAAGAGCCCCGGGTGATATGCAAAACAACAGGCGTCTGTCGTCCGGGGGCAATTTAAAATGAATATTGCCCGTGCGGGTCCCTCACGGGCAATGTACGAAATGTACCAGAAGACACATACAGAGTGAGTCAGAAAAAATGTACCACTTTTTAAAAGTTGTATTGTTTGAAGTATGAATATTTAATCATGAGTTTCATGATATTGTGGATGTTGTGCTTCATGATGATGATGATGATGATGATAATGATGATGATGATGATGAAGATTGAGATGATGACAATGATGATGATGATGACATGATGGTGGTAGTGAATGTGTACAAAAGGGAAAGATTTGTAGGGTTATGCCACTTAAACATTCAGCGACCTTGATAAAAATCAATGCTCAATCAGAAAAGGGGTAATTATGACAAAATTGTCACCGTGTGTGTTATGTGTGTTGTGCGTGCGTGTGTGTGTGTGTGTGTGGGTGTGTGTGTGCGTGTGCGCGTGTCTGACTGTCTTTGTTCAATGCACTGTTTTATTCCTCACCCAGTAACTTGGCGCAAGTGAGATCTGGCAGTCTTGTAAAGATTGTTTGATATTCAGTGATGCATGCAGATATTCAAATGAAATGGTACCTAAGTGTACTGGGAGGATAACTCTATTAACATATATCATGAAACTCATGATTAAATATTCATATTTCAAACAATACAACTTTTAAAAAGTAGGACATTTTTTCTGACTCACTCTGTAGTTCAGTGCACAGCACGGCACCCGGCCGGGCCCCGGCAGGTCACCTTACGGGAGCCATCGGTACGCCTGCTCATCGGACAGAGCCCGTAAGGTTACCGGCCGGCACTCGGCCGGCACCCTGCCGGCACCCTTACGGGCGCCTTGCATTTCACTCGACCAATTTTCTCCGGGCACCTCCCGGGCACCGCAGAGTATGTGACCACACATGCCGTAGAAACGAAAATCGGACGGTTCCCGTACGGTCTCTAAATCTACGGCAAGCCGCCGGGTAGGGAAAATCGTACAGGGCCCGGTTTATATGTGACCTAGGCGTTAGCCGAGTTTGAGCCTCGAGTTGTGGCGAGCTGGCGCGATCTTATGGCAAGCAGTTTTATTATTAAAACATATTTCTTGATATCCAGAATTTAATTCTTGATATCACAAAATAATAAAACAGCTTGCCATAAGATCGCGCCAGCTCGCCACAACTCGAGGTTCCAACTCGGCTAAGCGGGAGCCCTGCTTAACGCAGTCATGATTTCTTTGACGTTCCTTAGAAACTGTTGTCAACAGGCTTTAATCATTGTCATGTTGGACAGACACTCTTTGGCGGAAATCAGCTTAATTATATTTTTGAAATATCTGATGAATAAAAGAGACATTGTGGCAATATAAGAACACTAAGATGCTGGTAGGAGATATATGAAAAGAAAGAAAATTCTATTTGGGCAATAGTGAGATCATATTTTCAGATCGCGAGGAATTTGATGAAATACTAGAGTACATAGATACATAATTTCGTTTTGGGATTTGAAATGGCAGAAATCTCTTAACTCTGCTGCTCTCTTGTACGACTATTTTTTATTTCGGTTCTTATTCCAGAATATTTTATGGAAATAATCTGAAAAGAAACATTAAACAGATAAGATTTGATTTGACGGATATATTGACTCATCGGAACTCTGAAGATAAATTTAAAGTATGCATTGAATTTAATTTTGAAACTGGAGCGATGGACTGTATCGAAAGAAAGAAAAAACATCTCAAAAGAAACATTGAATAGAATAATTTTTTTTAAGACGAAGAAATTTGGAAGATAACATCAAACTTTATATTGAATTTTGTTTTGAAACTTGAGCGAGGGACGGTAAAGAAAGAAAATATGATATCAAATAAATATTTTATTGCTCATAGAAATTCTTATTAAATCTTTATATGACTAATGAATGAAATAGCGTTTTTATTAAGGAAATAATTATGACTAACCATTTTTTATACAAACAATAAATGTTGATATGTTTTATTTTATTTTCGTATTTTGATATAAATGTATGAAATTAATATTTCGTGACTCACTGTTCTCCATTGTTACACTACCATTTATTTATTGTTATACAACACCTACGTGGATCCTTGTCATTTGATTGAAGGATTGTTGGTCACATGATATTCAATAGATGTTCTATTGCACGGGCGTGCATTTTTGGTTATATTCGCCGTGCATTTGTGGTTATATGCAGACTGCGTACCTCTCTGCCGTGCGCGTATCCCTGCGTGTATCTGACGCGAAGGTAATCTGAATGTAATCGAGAAGGCTTGACTCCAACTTTAATTTATCTTTAATATAAGGAGTCAAGCATAATTTGTTGATTAACGTTCTATTAGATCTTCTTCGATGTTGTATAAAACAAATAATGGATGTTTTTCATTCGTTCAATAGTGCGAATATTTTCATTCGTTGAAAGATTAACGTCAATTCTATTCAAATCTGCTCGTTGAATAGAAGGTTAATCTTTCAACTCATGAAAATATTCGCACTATTGAACTCATAACCATTCATTATTTTTATAATATAAATTATTGTATTTGGAGACAAAAAACACAATAATTAGATTTATTGAGAAACAAACTTAAAACGATAATTGTATTTTGTAGTACATTTTTAAATCTGAATGACGTTTAAAAGTTTTATTTGATATTTCATTTTAAACATTGATTGGTATGAAGTATTTATGAAAAGTGTACTTGTTCCTCTCCCTTGGATAAACTGGGAGTAAATTGTATTGATTTCTTTGAAGTTTAAAGGGATAGTTGAGTTTTATTGCAGAGGGCGCTACACAAAATATTTTGTTGTGAGATAATGAAAAACTGAATGTCAAATTTGAAAGAATATACAATTTAAATGACAAAATTATCTTTGTTTCATTTTAAAATCGGTTTAGAGACGGCTGAAATATCCATAAATATAACCATTTCTAATATTTGCGGTGCCCAACAAATATTCGGTAATTTTGAACCAGCCGTTGAAAAACGAGTTAGCGCCTTTTACGTTTTATTCCAGCCAATGCCAATATTGGCTTTTTGTTGGCTTTTTCTGGTTGGTTATAATATGCACAACCAGCCGGCCCGTGTATTGTTACTATTAATAAATTAATTAATGTTCACCGTATTTTTTTAAAAGTGGAGCTGATTTGGTATGATCGTATTCCATCTAAATTCACACATTTAGGGGAATAAAATTACCTTCATAGCAATTTTATGTTCTAAAAGGACACTAGAAATTGTTCTTTATTACACATTTATACGACTTTGGTCATTCCAGAGAGAGGTGAAAGAAAGGAATGGTAAATCTTGTAATTTATTCAAACGCATTCGTGAGTTCTAATGCGGTACAATGGGATGTGTAACATTCAGGGGCGGATCCAGGATTTTCCGATAGGGGGGGGGGCCTAAAATGTGTAGTGATCATAATTTTTTTTTTCTCGTATTTGACCTCCAAAATGTGAAATTCGTGCCCACCAATATCTCGCTCAGTGGGATGGGGGGGGGGGGGGGGGGGGGGGTGGGGTGGAGGGGGGAGTGATCATAATTTTTGTCCCGTATTTGACCTCGAAAATGTGATAATCGAGCCTACCAATTTTTCCGCTCAGTGGGGTGGGGGGGGGGGGTAGTATGCATAATTTATTTTTTGTATTTTACCCCGATTTTTTTCTTTTCTTTTCTTTTATTTAAAAAAAAAAGCCAAGGGGGGGGCCAGGCCCGTCGCCCCCCCCCCCCCCCCGTGGATCCGCGCCTGGTAACATTCCACTTGGCTTTGAAGTTCCATGCTCCGAACCGCGCTTCCATTGCTGCAAATTTCGGAGGCCATGCACCAGTTTCACATTTATTACAAAATATCAATAACTGGCAAAATTTAGTGTAAATTATAAACTTTAAATGGGGAATGTAATGGGAATAGTGCATCAAACAATTTTTTTCAAATTTAGTACTCCGCCCTTTCTATAAGTTGTGTGCCAGAGTTGGTAAAAAAAAAAAGATCCTGACAAAAACTCAATATTTTAGGATAATGCGCTTATTTGTGCGTGTTTTAATGCCCAGTTATTTTATCCATGATATACAATCTTCGATAGCTATGAGTTGGCTAATGCGTGTTTTCGCGTGTTTTCTGTATTCTTGCAGTTGGAAAAAGGATGAAATTACACAAGTTTGTGTTCGCTTGTGCTACTCAGTACACATTAAACAATTAAAGAGAAATCATTGAAAGGGACAGCGAACAGTTACTGTGATACCGTTTCTGATGTAGGAATTCTAAATCCTGAAATTTCATGCGCTCTTTTATCCCACCACCTGGTCAACAGTTTCAGATTAGCGCATAACTTTTCGGCGGCTTGGAGCATGGGGTCAAATGAGAGCGGCTTGATTCCAGTCCTTCTCTATCACGTCCCTGGTCATTCGCAGTGTTCGTGGGTTGCCTGGGCGTGACGAGGGTGTCCGGCGGTATAATTTAGAACGCGGGGTCATCCTTTGTCATGTTCTGCGTTCCTGCGAATGCGGTGGGAATGGGGTTATAGAATTGGAACCAAATACACGAATCGGGTTGTTCGTTTTATTGTTTTTTTAACTGGGTCAGTTGGTATCCATTGTTTTGTACTCAAATTTTCACATTCCATTTGAACTCTAGAATGTGCAAACTATTAATGACTTGAACTTTGTTATTCTATTTCATGAACTTAAGCCCCCATCACACCAAACAAGTTATCACTACGTTCAATTATTTATGTTTTATTTTTTGTTACAATTAAAGTTATACATTTAGGTGACGATCTGAATAATTGTTATACAACGCCTTTTTGGCACCACGTAGCTTCCCCCTCCCCCTCCCAGGCCACCATCCATTCAAGCTCCCTGCTTATGATGATTGGTCTACTGCATTTATTTAATTATATAATATACATGTATATAAATTTATAGTTAAATTATTGTCACATTTATATATTATGATTGTATAACTGTTCTATTTTAATTGCTTTATTAATTTTAATTTTATTGAAAAAATGTTCTTTGTCTATTTAATTTTGATTATGTTAATAAATACAGAAATAAATCTGCCTTGAAAAAAAATCAAAAAATCAAACAAAACAAAAAATCTAAAATGTTAACCACTTTTTTTTGTCAGAGGGACAGTTTTAGATGTGATGATTGCCTTGGTTCATATGGTGCGGTTGTATTTATGATGTGAAAGTTGAAAGGATGAACAGTAATTCTATAATACTCCTTTACTTCTTTCTCATATTACGTATGCTGAGAGTCAGAACGGTATGAACCCATTGGCTTTAAGACAAACTTATCCACCTTTCAGCCCTTGAACAGACGATAATGGACTTCACTATTCATGATGCCCTGCTATCGAACCTTTCCCGTGTATCATGAAACTGTCAGATTAATTTGATCATGGTTCTCCCCGTCATCGATCCTTTGTTTTCTCCTGACAGCGGGGCAAATATTAATATGAAATAGTCGCAAAATCCTTATTTGTTTTCTGCAATGCATATCAATTTGTCCAGGTACCCCTGGTAAATATTGATTACTATCATGTTGTCAAAAACTATTAACGTCTATATTGTAGGCCCTGCTAAAAATAATTTTCGACGAGAGTCGTTGACGGCGCGGTTCTTGCTTTCTAATGAGACTTTGATCAATAGCACTTCTTTAATGTACCCGATTCGAAAAATGAATTACCAAAGAGATATTCGTGAAAATATTAAGTCTCCTCCGTAACCAGGCTTTCTCGTTCGATATTATCAAAACGCCTCGTTAAAGTTGGCTATATTGCCTCGCAGAATCTTGTCCTGGCACAAAGCAGCATCCAGAAGCCGGATCATGGTTTATGGTAAGGATTCCTCCTTGTTTGTTATTTGATAATAAACCGGTTTTAGTTCATGATCATTGCGTTTAGTTACATTATTTATTGTAGCGTTTTAACATTTCAATTGGATTCAACAGTAAAAATGAATATGCGCAGATAAATTAATTTCTGTTAATGCTCATAATAATGTTTATATTTACTGTTCATCGTTAATGTTGCATCTGAGAATCAAAAACAAATTACTATGTAGACTTAAAGAAAAATTCCTACTAAATTTAAATATGACTCGTGGTCTTTTAAAATAGCTAAATTATCAGAGAGTCATATTCCTCTGGTCACAAGTATCACAAAATGATACAGTCAACTTAATCAACACTACTGATCAAGATACAAGAGTGTGTTGGTCTTAGCGAGGAATGAAACGACTTTAATTATACACGTACAAAACGATTTGTGTATAAGCCAGGATTATTTTGTTGTTTCTGAATGAAAGAGTAAATCCTGAACTTTTTTTTGTAAATACTGTCTCCTCACAGGGTATTTGTGAATGGTGAAGAAGTGTCCATTTAACGTCCCTTCTAAAAGAATACCCGAAAGACTGTTATCTTCAACCTGTTACAACTATTTGGCCTAATCATCCAAACGGAGACAATGGCTCGCTGGATTAACAACAGTACAACTTTAATGACAGAAGTCGTTACTGTCACTACTTTGATGCCATTTTCGACGGTTTTGGAAGAAGACACCGCTCAAACTAACAATCGTCAAGCATCCGATGCAACTGCAGTTCCTTGGGTCTGGTTACCCATAGAGTGGTCCTGGTGGGTCATTGTTCAACTGTTCTCTGCCATACTAGGAATGTGTGGAAACCTTCTGGTGATGTTGGTATTGTTCAACAAACGTAGAGCCCGTCGGTCAACTGATACCCTGATTGGAGCCTTGGCTTTCGCCGACTTCTTGACCTCTGTATTCTTCATACCACATCCGCAGATTGCTACTCTACCAAGTGATACATGGCTGGCTCAGGTCTACTGTCGTATCATTCATACAAACCTAATCATGTGGGTAGCCGTTGTGGCTTCCGTCTTTACATTAACTGCCATCTCTCTGGAACGTTACCTCGCCATCGCACATCCTTTCTTCTTCTTAAGAAATGTCAACCCTGCTCGCACCTCCATGTGCATCTTCATTATATGGGTCGCTGCAATTACAACGAATAGCTTCCAGGTTGTTGAAGCGTATGTAGCTTGGAATACATGTGTCGTTATCTCCACATCTCGGAGTGCTCTATTCGCGATTGGTATTTCTGTTTTCATCTTAGAATTTGTTCTCCCGGTGATTGTAATGATCGTAGCACAGATCATGACAGCAGTTTTCCTTCACCGACAATCACTTCAATTCCAGGAGGGTAACTCTAACAGCGATCGATCAAATGCTAACATGAACCATATCGTCGCTAGGAAACGCGTCATTCAGATGCTTTTCCTGGTCACGACGGTGTTTGTCCTCTGCTGGGGACCGGCTCAAATTTCCTATCTGATGCTCAACCTCGGTCTTCTAGACATTTCGTATTTGTATGGTCCTCTCCCTCGGTCCCTGGTCGTTCTTGCGTTTGCCAATTCCTGGGCAAATGTTTTCATATATACCATTCGTTACCCTCAATTTCGTCAGGCCATGTGCGATATGTTTCGGAGTGATTCAAAATCAAAAGCTACACTCTTTGGTGAAGTCGCTGCGAAAGATCAAAGGAGGTCTAAAAGGTCTTCATCCAATGTTTAAGATTTCCATGCTGGTAATCATAAAGATGCACTTAGATGAACCTGGTCTAACATAGTCCATCGATCATAGAAAGCCCCGTGTTCTCTCTGTATTATGTGCTTATTGTAATTCAGTTAGAAAATCAATGAACGAAATGAAACCAGATATGTAATCAATATTACAAATTTATTTATGTTTATACGTAATCTACAGACAATCGTTGTTTTTGTATACAACACCTTTCAGATCAAGGCTATAAACTTTGAATGATGCTGTTTAGAAAACAATCTTCTCTGTTTTTATTTGGGTAAAATAGAATATTTGTATTATATAAAAATATGATTTTTTTTTTTTTTATTTTAAAAAAAATAACAGTTTATACGGTTTAATAGACATTCGTTTAAAAGTATGTAACATAAAACGTAAGTTTTTATTTTCATTTTTGATTCATCATTTTCAGACTTTTAAAACATGAACACGCACATCTTTTGGCATAAACATATTTGCAATCGAGCTGGTTTGACATGTATAAAACACACACTATGATTTCCGGAAATAAAAATGTGTCAATACAATTAAGAGCGCATGAAATAATACGAGCAAATATTTGATGAAGTTTTCAAGACGAACGATGACATGGGAAGGTTGTATATATATAGGAGTGAAAAGTTCAAAGACTTTTAAAATATCGAACTAAACGCACTTTATTAGCGTGTTCTACCACATCTGCTGGTATTGGTTGACTCAAGAGATTTTGACGAACTGTACATTTCAAATATAATTTCTGCGTTGTTAACACTCCTCTTACATTTCTACATTCTGATATATAAAGAATGATGTGATGCAAGGAAGTTTTTAAAATCAATGAATTAGATGACGTTTTAAAGTTCAAACTTCAAGGTATCTAATTGTATTGGTATATTATACAGATTAAAAGACTCGCTTCCACCTTCAGCATTATTACTACTTTATAATTCACTCATGCTCTCATATTTAAATTATTGTGTTGCTGTTTGGGGTAATTGTAGTCGAACTAAATTGGATAAATTATTTAAATTGCAAAAAAAAGCCCTTCGCATATGCCTTGGATGTCATTATCGTGCCCATTCTGCCCCACTGTTTAGAAAATTGAAATCTCTTAATATTTTTGATTTGTACTATTACTCCATTGCCCTCCTTGGTTTCTTCTACTTTCAAAATAAATTACCTGTTAATATTTGTCAGATGTTCACTCTTAATTACCAGATACATAACCACAATACCCGTTTTAAGGATTCTTTTCACTTATGGCCAGTAAAAACAAATAAGGTAATAAAATCAGTACGTCATAATTTCCCTGTAATTTGGAACTCCATCCCCAAATATATTTCTGACTGCAAGTCAATTAATTCTTTCAAAAAAAAGTTGAAGCAGTTTCTTTATCTCAAATATGTATAGTTACTTATCTTATGTTTATATTTGTGTTATATGTTTTTTGTTTTTTGTTTCTTTTTATTTAATGTTCTTTTTTTTCTTTTTTTAATATTTGCTTTATATTATGCTATGAATGCTAAGGGAACTATGCGTGTACAAGGCCTCAGGGCTTTATTTATGTAGTTCCCCATTTCATTTCTAAATTTGTTCATGAATAATTTTGTATCTTTTGTATCAATGTAATTTTTTAATCGAGAATGAAATAAATGCGAATTCAATTCAATTCAAATGTTAGTGTATTGGCCCTCCAGTATTCATCTTGCGATGGCACTATGCGTGCAGCTATCAACTATCTAACGTATTGACCTCTCAAGAGAATTATAAGAAATTTGATTATTCTAATTAAATGATTCCCTTCACTTGCTACCCCATGTATACATGTATAACGCAGTCATGATTTCTTTGACGTTCCTTAGAAACTTTTATCAGCCGGTTTTAATTCATTGTCATGGTTGACAGACACTCTTTGGCGGAAATCAGCTTAATTATATTTTTGAAATATCTGATGAATAAAAGAGACATTGTGGCAATATAAGAACACAAATAGGCTGGTATGAGATATATGAAAAGAAAGAAAATTATATTCGTGCAATAATGAGATCATATTTTCAGCTCGCGAGGAATTTGATGAAATACTAGTGTACATAGATACATAATTTCGTTTTGGGATTTGGTATGACAGAAATCTCTTAACTCTGCTGCTCTCTTTTACGAGTATTTTCAATTTCGGTTCTTATTCCAGGTTATTTTATGGAAATAATCTGAAAAGAAACATTCAACAGAATAAATGTTTTTAAGACGGAGATATTGACTCATTGAAATTTGGAAGATAACATCAAACTTTATATTGAATTTTGTTTTGAAACTTGAGTGAGAGACGGTAAAGAAAAAAAAAAAAAAAAAACACTTAATGAAAAGTTTATGATATCACATGAATATTTTATTGCTCATAGAAATTCTTATTAAATCTTTATATGACTAATGAATGAAATAGCATTTTCATTAAGGAAATAATTATGACTTACAATTTTTTATAGAAACAATAGATTTTATATGTATTATTTTATTATCATATTTTGATATAAATGTATGAAATTAATATTTCGTGATTCACTATTCTTCATTGTTACACTACCATTTTTTTTTTATACAACACTTACGTGGATCCTTGTCATTTGATTGGAGGATTGTTGGTAACATGATATTCAATAGATGTTCTATTGCACGGGCGTGCATTTTTGGTTATATTCGCCGTGCATTTTTGGTTACATGCAGACTGCGTACCTCTCTGCCGTGCGCGTATCCCTGCGTGTATCTGACGCGAAGGTAATCTGAATGTAATCGAGAAGACTTGACTCGAACTTTAATTTATCTGTAATATAAGGAGTCAAGCATAATTTGTTGATTAACGTTCTATTAGATCTTCTTCGATGTTGTATAAAACAAAAAATGAATGTTTTTCATTCGTTCAATAGTGCGAATATTTTCATTCGTTCAAAGATTAACGTCAATTCTATTCAACGAGGCGTCAGCCGAGTTGAATAAAACTTTAATCTTTCAACTCATGAAAACATTCGCACTATTGAACTCATAACCATTCATTATTTTTATAATATAAATTATTGTATTTGGAGACAAAAAACACAATAATTTGATTTATTGAGAAACAAACTGAAAAAGATAATTGTATTTTGTAGTACATTTTTAAATCTGAATGATGTTTAAAAGTTTTATTTGATATTTCATTTTAATCATTGATTGTATTTAATGAAAAGTGTACTTTTTCCTCTCCCTTAGATAAACTGGGAGTAAATTGTATTGATTTCTTTGAAATTTAAAGGGATAGTTGAGTTTTATTGCAGAGGGCGCTACACAAAATATTTTGTTGTGAGATAATGAAAAACTGAATGTCAAATTTGAAAGAATATACAATTTAAATGACAAAATTATCTTTGTTTCATTTTAAAATCGGTTCAGAGACGGCTGAAATATCCATAAATATAACAATTTCTAATATTTGTGGTGCCCAACAAATATTCGGTAATTTTGAACCAGCCGTTGAAAAACGAGTTAGCGCCTTTTACGTTTTATTCCAGCCAATGCAAATATTGGCTTTTTGTTGGCTTTTTCGTGTTGGTTATAATATGCACAACCAGCCGGCCTGTGTATTGTTATTATTAATAAATTAATTAATGGTTACCGTATTTTTTTTTTAAAGTGGAGCTGAATTGGTATGATCGTATTCAATCTAAATTCACACATGTAGGGGAATAAAATTACCTTCATAGCAATGTTATGTTCTAAAAGGACACTAGAAATGTCTTTTGTAGGAATAAGAGCAATAACCATGCACTTTGATGGCACTTGCGGTCTTAAACAAGAACTCAACTATCCCTTTAAGATATATCATGTAGATCAATTTAAATTAGAAAATACACAGAAAAGTAGAAAGAGTATAAATAGTTGTATTGATTTGATTGAAACCTCACTAACTATTGTTCAATTATGAGCTATACTTGTTCGTTAATTCTAGTAATTCTATACTAGTTCGGCATTTCTGTATTTTTTATGATAGTTTGTTTACAATAGTTTTCAAAGTCAACTTCTTGCTCACTGACTCACTTTTTTAAATCAAATTACTCACAACAATTCTGTTTATAAGTTGCTTGGACGTGATACGGGGTTTGTTTCGTGGCGTACTAAACTATGTTCATCACTGGATTGCCCCACATATTAATTTATGTACTTTATAATTTTGTATCACACTGCTTAATTGTGTTAAGATTGTTAATATTATTGCAAATTCCATTTTGACTCGTTGATGTAATATATTTCATACATATAATAATAGCACAATCGCCATTGCAGGAACGCTGATTCGGTCCCTCATTGTTCTTTATTACACATTTATACGACTTTGGTCATTCCAGAGAGGTGAAAGAAAGGAGTGTTAAATTTGTAATTTATTCAAACGCATTCGTGAGTTCTAAAGCGGAACAATGGGATGTGTAACATTCCACTTGGCTTTGAAGTTCCATGCTCCGAACCGCGCTTCCACTGCCGCAAATTTCGGAGGCCATGCACCAGTTTCATATTTATTACAAAATATCAAATAACTGGCAAAATTTTAGTGTAAATTATAAACTTTATATGGGGAATGTAATGGGAATAGTGCATCAAACAATTTTTTCAAATTTAGTACACCGCCCTTCCTATAAGTTGTGTGCCAGAGTTGGTAAAAGAAAATTAGATCCTGACAAAAACTCAATATTTTAGGATAATGCGCTAATTTGTGCGTGTTTTAATGCCTCGTTATTTAATCCATGATATACAATCTTCGATAACTATAAGTTGGCTAATGCGTGTTTTCGCGTGTTTTCTGTATTCTTGCAGTTGGAAAAAGGATGAAATTACACAAGTTTGTGTTCGCTTGTGCTACTCAGTACACATTAAACAATTAAAGAGAAATCATTGAAAGGGACAGCGAACGGTTACTGTGATACCGTTTCTAATGTAGGAATTCTAAATCCTGAAATTTCATGCGCTCTTTTATCTCCCCACCTGGTCAACAGTTAGCGCATAACTTTTCAGCGGGTTGGAGCATGGGGTCAAATGAGAGCGGCTTGATTCCAGTCCTTCTCTATCACGTCCCTGGTCATTCGCAGTGTTCGTGGGTTGCCTGGGCGTGACGGGGGTGTCCGGCGGTATAATTTAGAATGCGGGGTCATCCTTTGTCATGTTCTGCGTTCCTACGAATGCGGCGGTTGACAATGGGGTGATAGAATTGGAACCAAATACACGAATCGGGTTGTTCGTTTTATTGTAGTTTAAACTGGGTCAGTTGGTATCCATTGTTTTGTACTCAAATGTTCACATTCCATTTGAACTCTAGAATGTGCAAACTGTTAATGACTTAAACTTTGTTATTCTATTTCATGAACTTAAGCCCCCATCACACCAAACAAGTTATCACTACGTTCAATTATTTATGTTTTATTTTTTGTTACAATTAAAGTTGTACATTTAGGTGACGATCTGAATATTTGTTATACAACGCCTTTTTGGCACCACACGTAGCTTCCCCCTCCCCCTCCCAGGCCACCATCCATTCAAGCTCCCTGCTTATGATGGTTGGTCTACTGCATTTATTTAATTCTATAATATATATTAATGTATAGTTAAATTATTGTCACATTTATATATTATGATTGTATAACTGTTCTATTTTAATTGCTTTATTAATTTTAATTTTATTGAAAAAATGTTCTTTGTCTATTTAATTTTGATTATGTTAATAAATGCAGAAATAAATCTGCCTTTAAAAAAAAATAACAAAATCAAAACAAAAAATCAAAAATGTTAACCACTTTTTTTTGTCAGAGGGACAGTTTTAGATGTGATGATTGCCTTGGTTCATATGGTGCGATTGTATTTATGATGTGAAAGTTGGAAGGATGAACAGTAGCGTCTATAATACTCCTATACTTCTTTCTCATATTACGTTTGCCGAGAGCCAGAACGGTATGAACCCATTGGCCCGAATTCACAAAGGAGGTTTGTCGACAAACCTCCTTTTATTTCGACAAACCTTATTTTGTTTTTTACAAACCAAGGTTTGTAAAAACGCGTCGAAACTTATCCTCCTTTCAGTCCTTGAACAGATGATAATGGACTTCATTATTCATGATGTCCTGCTTTCAAACCTTCCCACATTTATCATGAAACTGTCAGACTAATGTAATTATGGTTCTCCCCGTCATCAATCTTTGGTTTTCTCCTGACATCGGGGCATATATTGATATGAAATAGTCGCAAAAAATCCTTATTCGTTTTCTACAATGCAACATCTTTTTTTGTCCAGGTATCTCTGGTAAATATTGATTACCATGGTTTTTCTGTAAACTATTAACCTATTTATTGTAGGCCCTACTAAAGATAAATATACGAGGAGAGTCGTTGACGGCGCGTTTCCTGCTTTCTAGTGAGACTTTGATCAACAGCGATTCTTTAAGGTAGCCACAACTGTATTAGGGTCACCAAATTTGTTTTTACTTTAAAATTCAGTCTTTGTGGAATGTTATGGCTTGTTGAATGGTTTCTCGGAAAATCGTCATAAATCCTCAAATCTGACATCTTTAAAAAAAAAAAAAACATACACTGTGATGTAGCTGAAAGTCTGCAAATTCTTATCAATTGATCAGTTTTTCTGAATAATTTGTGAAACCCATGAGGAAAAAGCTGTGACGGTGATCCAAGTAATTTCCATCGCCATATTTTATTGGCATTGCAAAAATATTTGTAATTTAATGTTAATATTTGGTGTAAATATGATCTACAAATATATGATTTTAAAAAATGCCAACAAAATGAACAGTTTGACTTTCCTATATATGTAATAAGCTGCAATATCCATTGCAGGAACGCTTATTCGGTCTCTCAGTGTTCTTTATTACACATTTATACGACTTTGGTCATTCGCAGTGTTCGTGGGTTGCCTGGGCGTGACGGGGGTGTCCGGCGGAATAATTTAGAACGCGGGGTCATCCTTTGTCATGTTCTGCGTTCCTGCGAATGCAGCGGGAGCCAATGGGGTTATAGAATTGCAACCAAATACACGAATCGGGTTGTTCGTTTTATTGTTGGTATATAACCTGGGTCAGTTGGTATCCATTGTTTTGTACTCAAATGTTCACATTCCATTTGAACTCTAGGATGTGTAATGCTATACGGTCACAAAGGTTCGTACGAACGATAATTTCGTACGAATCCCCCTGTTTTTCCATTGTCTTTCCGAATTTCTATTGTCTGAAATCGTTCGTACGGCGTTCGTTGCAGTTCGTAATGGCATTTGTGACCGAGGCATAAACTGTTAATGACTTGAACTTTGTTATTCTATTTCATGAACTTAAGCCCCCAACACACCAAACAAGTCATCACTACGTTCAATTATTTATGTTTTATTTGTTGTTACAATTAAAATTATATATTTAGGTGAGGATCTGAATAATTATTATACAATGCCTTTTTGGCACCACGTAGCTTCCCCCCTCCCTGTTTATGATGGTTGGTCTACTGCGTTTATTTAATTCTATGGTAATAATTTATAGTTAAATTATTGTCACATTTATATATTATGATTGTATAACTGTTCTATTTTAATTGCTTTATTATTTTTATTTTATCAAAATAATGTTCTAGGTCTATTAATTTTTTATAATGTTAATAAATGCAGAAATAAATCTGCCTTTAAAAAAAAAATTAAAAAAAAAATCTTTACCATTGTTTTGTCAGAGTGATAGTTTTAGATGTGATGGTTGCCTTGGTTCCCATGGTGCGATGGTATTCATGATGTGAAAGTTGGAAGGATGAACAGTAACGTCTATAATAGTCTTCTAGCCAGAACAGCATAAACCCATTGGCTTTAAGACAAACTTATCCACCTTTCATTCCTTGAACAGATGATAATGGACTTCACTATTCATGATGTCCTGCTTTCAAACCTTCCCACATGTATCATAACACTGTCAGACTAATGTGATTATGGTTCTCCCCGTCATCAATCCTTGGTTTTCTCCTGACTTCGAGGCATATATTGATATGAAATAGTCGCAATAAATCCTTATTCGTTTTCTACAATGCAACATCTATTTTTGTCCAGGTATCTCTGGTAAATATTGATTACCATCGTTTTTTTTGTAAACTATTAACTTATTTATTGTAGGCCCGAC